>JAMWET010003261.1:47500-56875 GCA_024036415.1 Prochilodus magdalenae
GAGGCTTAAAAAAGAAAAACAAAACAAAACAAAAAAAATATATTCAAGAAATCAAAATTACAAGTTAGAAGACCTGAAACACGTTTACCAGTACCGGAACACTTCTACAAACTGCAGTCTCACGGTAAGAGTAGGTCTAAGGAGGTGGTGCAGTGGGTGGAGTTTGGGATGGTGATGATGTTAAAGCGTTTGTCTGTTTTATGGCGCGTGTTTTATCCAGCTGATACGCTTCTGTGTTTCCTGGGAAGGCCTTTAGAGTTCATAAAAAGAGCAGATGGATGAAAAAGACAAACACGCGACTCTAAACCACGTGATCTGAAAAAGGTGGACTGTAAAAGCTCTCAGCCGTGTTCAGCTAGCGAGCCGGTTCTCCACTATAGCTAGTCTTACAGCCCACTTACCCTCCTTAACATCTCCAGCTCCAAGTGGATTAGAACATCATCAGTGTCTGACCTCACAAATGCTCTTCTGGAGAAACGGTTAGAAATTCCCATAAACACATTCCTAACCTTGTGGAAAGCCTTCCCAAAGGAGCTGAAGCTGTTATAGCTGTGAAGGGTGGGCCGACATCCCATTCTTAATTTTTATTGGGGTGTAATGTGATGTCAGCCCACCCTTCACAGCTGGAACAGCTTCAACTCTTCTGGAGGAATGGTCAGAAATTCCCATAAACACATTCCTAACCTTGTGGAAAGCCTTCCCAAAGGAGCTGAAGCTGTTATAGCTGTGAAGGGTGGGCCGTCTTCATATTAAACTATGGATTAAGAATGGGACGTCACTCAAGTTCATATGCGTGTGACGGCAGACGAGCGAATACTTTTGGCAGTATAGTGTATAAAATAGGGCATAATATATAAAGTGTGCTGTAACTTTTGCACAGGCCTCGTTTAATGTTTGTAAACATTTCAGTGTTTTAATTTCAGCAGATCAACAATAATAATGTACTGAAACCAGTAAAACATGAAAAATGATAAGAGCTTTTATAAATGAGTTATTAATATTCCACACAGTGTTGAGTTATTATGAAGCAGTCCTACTATAACCCAACACCATCTCTCTCTACAGGGTCCAGTGATGTGTTCAGATCTGTTGGAGATTCTGTTCAGCTGGACATACAGCGCACTCTACCGGAGTGTGATGAATTAATCTGGGTTTTTAACAGAACTAATTATATTCTTAAATATTTTCCTGATTTAAAAAAAACTATACAGTCTCATGGTTATAAAGGCAGAGTGGAGTTTAATGAGGGAACCTACAGTCTGACCCTGAAGAACCTACAGAAGACTGATAGTGGACGGTATGAAGCGAGAGCGTCTGGTCTACACGTCACAGTAGTTGCTGAGTACAGACTCTCTGTGTTGGGTAAGTCTTATAGAGGATCAGTCAGTGTGAGGAAACACAGCACTGCTGTTATTGAGATGATGTAATCGGTGAATGTGCTTCATATTCTAATCTCTTCATTTTTTCATTTTCATCCACCTAACTAACGAGTCCCACAGTTTTCTTGATATCCACACCGTTCCAACTCTGGAATGTTAGTCTGATTGGGAATGGTGTGGTTGTACACAGGTGTTGATCGTTTCCATGTACCACCTGATTTTTCCTGTTTAAGAATTCATGGGGTGGAGTACATGCCCATCAACTGTACTTCTGCTCCACCCAAATTTCTGATACATCATCTCAGGGGAAACCCCCCAGCACAAACTGACTGTTGTTCTAACCCGCACGTGTCTGTTTATCGCTTTTCCCTTATCCCTCGTTCCTTCTATAGAGTCCCATTCATATTCAACCCATTCAGACCATCTTGTTTCCCTTAACCTACAGCCACCACACCGCATGTGCTCACTCAGGGCAGATCCCAAAACCTTAATCCACAGCCATACTGACCCACACTCCTCCATGTGTCCTTTATTCATCACTTTTTCATCCAATAAACTTCCATTCATTTTTATCAACCCCCATCAACCACTCAGTTAACAACACTTACAGCATAGCAGCTGCCTAGCAAACCCATAGCAACCACCTAGAACACTGGAACAACCACCTAGCAACATCATGGGATACCATAGCAACAGCTTAAGCTGTGCCATCACTGCAAATGTTTGACACTCCTTAAGATGTTCTTTACAGTGGTGGTGTTGGGAACCAGGGTTCTCCATGTCTACCACACACACATAGACACTATATCTACTATCTAACCCACCAGTGAAGCTACACGTGTGTATAAAATCATTACTGGTGAATAAACCAATCTAATATCTCCACCATGAAGGACTAGTGTGGTTAACTGACCTGGTCAAAGTCACCACCCCTCCACCCTTAGATAACCAGTCTTGTCGATACAAGTCGTGGCCCGTTAGAGCTACTTCCATGTGCAAGAAGCCCAAATATTTACGAGTACGAGTCCTCACAGCATAGATCCTGTACCGCTAAGCTAGTATTTGTAGGCAAGCTTTATCAGTCACGCAATTAGGCAAGCGTATCTGTTCTTCCACACCAAGCTCACCCAACCAGCCTATAGTGGGGATTCCAAAATGAGTTCTATATCTGAATATAACACAGTAAATCTGAGAGCTGTATCTAATATTACAGATTTAGTAATGACCTTTAAGAGTTATATATACTAGTAATGGTGTCTATTACTTATACTGAAGTACTATATGTAGGAAAGTATCGGCACATCTACACATTACACCTACGGACATCATACTGTAACTACACAGGCATTAATACGGAGTTCATCCTACTGCTTCAACTTAACGTCTTCCACTCTTCTGGGAAGCTTCCTACAAAATTCCAGAGTGTGTCTTTGGGAATCTTTGCCCAACTTTCATCCAGAAGAGCATTGGTGTGGTCACATGCTGATGTTGGACTGATGTGTTTAATCCACTTGCAGCAATGAGACTAAATGAAGCACCTGAATTCACTTATTAGAACATAGACACGGGCTACGTTACGTCTCTGGCACCCGCTGGTTGATTGCATATAAGCAAGGACAAACAGCAGGTGGCGCTACACACCTTAAGAACTGTAACAACGCGATCATCCCGTATAGTACAGCTACCATAATGAAGGTAGCAGTACATCCATTCATGGAAACAGTCATGAGTGTTAATGAAAGAACAGGAGCTCTAGTGACAGGTTCACTAACACAGTGTTGAGTATTTACTGTGTACCTATTAAACTGTCTGTCAGCTGGAAATTCCCCTCTCCAGTATAAACAGTGTTACTCAGCTCTATGTAACTCCTCCAACTCTCTACAGAGACAGGGTGGAGGTAGGTTTAGCGCTGGTTCTGGGTTAGTGTAGATGTTTGTGTGAGTGTGTAATAATATAAATCAGATGAGAGTCTAATACAGTCTGTTATTACTCTAATGTCAGTTATAGATTCACTTCCTGTGTTTATTCAGAGCCAGAGAGAGGTTATCTAGTTAACCCTTCATCACTCCATTCAGACAGTGTGTCAGATGTTCATCTGGAGCTCAGTCACTCGTCTCTATCGGTCTAGTTCTAGTTGGTTCCTCTGATGAGTCTCTAACAGGATCATCAGTTATCACTGACCACTCTAAACCCTTCTGTCCACTGTCAGGCTGATTCCTGTGGAGCAGGTGAGTCAGTCAGTTCTGTTCTATGTGCTGATCATATGTACTACAACAGTGGGGGGTGTGTTGTGTGTTTCAGGCTCAGTGGCTCCCTCTGCTGGTGTCTCTGTGTGTGGTGCCACTCTGATCCTCATGCTGTCTGCGGTCATCACCGTCCACATCTGACAGAGACGGACCAGATCATCTTAAAGACATGGATGGAGTTACCCAGTTTATTATAGCTGTTATAGTTCCATAATCCTGGATTATATAATCTCTTATTATAATCTACTCTACTGCAGAGCTGGATCTAACAGACTCTCTGTAGGGCTCAGACTTTTAGCAGCACTGTTGTAGCTTCTCAGAAATCAGTGTGGGGGAATTTTTTCTGGTTTATATTTTCTATTTCATCAGTTTTGTTTTACCACATGTTCTTGCATATGGGACCGTTTGGGGAATAGGAGCAGACAAATGGTGACTTCGTTACTGGGAAACAACGGGTTCTATCAACTTCACACCAGACTCCTGACAGGGGACTCAGAAGATCAGCAATCAACACAGGACATCAAAAGCTATGGAAAGCAGCGCGTTTTGGGCAAATGGATATCAAAGACCAGCCTCGTCAATGTGTGTGAAAGTCACGTAGCACACGTTCATCATGTATCCGTGGTATATAAAAATGTAACCATGACACCGTACGGCAAGGTTCTTGTCAGACGCAGTTCTGAAACCTTCCGCCGGCGTTAATTCACTGCAGGATTAAAGAGTGTTTTTCTACATTCCTAAGGCTGACTGATCGAGTTGATTCTTTGAGCACGGGGTAGCGAATACGACTACCACAAGGAACATTACCATTGCTATGGGTGGTGAAACGGACGATGAAGATGAGACAGTGGCTACTGAGTCTGCCAAGCCAGTCAAAAAGAAAATAAAGCGTTCAACACATTTCAGCAATGACTGGCTGCAAAATAAAACTAATGCCGCATGGCCAAAGCCAACCCCGGGTGATCCACTTTCTGCTACCTGCACCATTTGTTCAGCTACAACTGTGATTAAACATGAGCAGTCCATTGCAGTGTGTTCTGATGTGTCCAAATCCGGCCACACAAAGTTGTTCCCATACACGGTTCAGTACTTCTGCACATCTGAGGGTGTGAGGTATGGATTGCTAGATTTTTATGAAGACCCAGACGAATCTAGCGAAGCCATATTTAACCAAATAGTGTCCATCACGGAAAACGCCGGGCTTTCAGTCAGGCAGATTAGTGCATATGGTGCAGATAGCGCATCTGGTCATTATGGTCGGCACAACTCGGTTTTTCAGAAACTCAGAGGAGTTAATCGACACAATGTGAAGGGCAGTGAGAACAGCTAATCGTGTCTTTAGTTCTTCAGGGTGTGACATAGAGGCCTGTGTGCTGAAGGTGTACAGTGAATTTAGCTGTTCTGCTATTAAAGTAGAAACTCTTAAGGAGTTTTGTGAATTCACTTGTACGAAATACAGGGAGATCCTGGTGGACAGATTCTTTGAGAAGGCAGTATTGTATCTCCAGGGTGAATTTGACTTTAAAGACCAGCTTCTTGTCCACACTGGCCGTCTCAGCCTTGAAGGTCAGTCACTCCAGTGGTCTGAATTGGCCCTTTTACTGGACAGCTAGCCCTGGATGTTGATTAAGACAAGCTGTATGGTGATGTTGTCCCCCTGAATGAAGTATTTGACACCATTCCAAAAGACCTGACCCTAGACAGAATGTGGGCCTATTTTTTCAGCAAGGCAAGTGAATCCCCTGAACTACTAAAAGTAGCTGCTTTAGTTTTTTTCTATACCAGTCAGCAATGCCTACACAGAGCGAGTGTTCAGTCACATGGAGGACGTTTGGTCCGACAAGAGAAACAGACTGTCAGTTGCAATGGTGAAGTCTGAGCTTCAGGTGCGATTGAATTTCAAGTTGTCATGCGCCGAGTTCAAGTCATTCATTGAAAAACAGCCACCACTGATAGCTGCAGCAAAGGGAAATGCCAAATATATTAACAGCGCTGTGGTTGGTCAGGTAACCAGCAAAGCTGTTATAGCCAGAAAATGTCCTGGGACCTACCAGACACCCCGATTTTAGAATGAAATGATCTGGCTTTGCAGGAATGGTAGCAGAAGCATGTTGATGCAATTTTTCACAATTGTTCACCTTATGGACATGCATGTTAGTGGAAAAAAGTCAGCCAGTCGTTTGTGTGACAGTGTCCAGGTTTTTTTTGTCAGACACAGGTGGCAACCCTATTTGTGGCTGAGTTGCTGTCGTTCCCAATCACTCCCACTGTCTTCTAATCCCACCTACAGTGGACTGTGGAATATTTAGTAGGGAGGAAATTTCAGGACTGGACTTAGCACAGGTGGAGCATCCTATCACGGTACCATGCTGGACTTCACTGAGCTCCTGAAAGTGACTTATTCTCTCACTAACGTCTGTAGGAGCAGTCTGCATGTCTAGATGCTCGGTTTTATACACTGTGTTTGTTACTGGAACACCTGGATTTAGTGATTTGGGTGGGGAGTGAAGAGTTGATGTGAATGTCCTACAACAGTGGGGGGTGTGTTGTGTGTTCCAGGTTCAGTGTCTCCCCCTGCTGGTGTCTCTGTGTGTGTGCTGAAGACTGGGCTGTATTCTATCACTCTGATCCTCATGCTGTCTGCAGTCATCACCGTCCACATCAGAGCAAGACGGACCAGATCATCTTAAAGACATGGATGGAGTTACCCAGTTTATTATAGCTGTTATAGTTCCATAATCCTGGATTATATAATCTCTTATTATAATCTACTCTACTGTAGAGCTGGATCTAACAGACTCTCTGTAGGGCTCAGACTTTTAGCAGCACTGTTGTAGCTTCTCAGAAATCAGCTGATTGGATGTACTAGAATATTGTAGCTGTATGTTTATTAGATGTACTATAATGTATTTGTATATTCTGTTTATGGATATGATTAGAATATCATTAAAGATACACCTGCTCCTGACCTCTGTACCTGACGGAACCAACACCCACAATTTGTGGACATCCAGTGAGCTGTGATGTCCTCCATGAGTCATCCTGTTAGTGCAGCACCATTGGCAGACGGCTGCACCACGCAGGACTACATGCACACAGACCGTTACCATGACTGTCCTTAACACCACATCACCGTCACCAAAGACTTTCCACCAAAGGGAAATCAAGTTAACATTTATTTATATATCGCTTTTTACAACAGATGTATCACAGAGCAGCTTTACAAAGAATCTGATGTTCGAGCGTCCAGTGAGCAAGCCGAGGGCCACAGATGCAAGGAGCACCTCCCTTAGTTAGGAAGGAAGAAACCTCGAGAGGAACCCAGGCTCAAAAGGGGAACCCATCCTCCTCGGGCCAACACCAGATACAAGACAGCACAAGAAAGGAGTGTATAATGTTTGTAGGGTAGAGTAATAAATGTCTGATTGGTCTGTAGTTACATAGCTGGGTCATCGGATGGGTCAGCAGGACGCATGCCAAGCTTCCACAGTGCAGGACAGCCAGGAGCTCCGTGGGGGTTAAAGGTGAGCAGTGGCTCCCAGTCAGAGCAGATGTAGTACCAGCATCAGCCCGCACAGGATGGGCAGCAGTTCAGCTCAGTCAGAGAGATCAGACAGACTGTTAGCTCTGCCAGACGACCTGAACACACTAGACGGTGTTAACCGAGTGCAGCAGTGACTCCGGCAGGCCTGGCTCCTACAGCAGGACTAACAGGGAGATCCAGAAGGTCACACAGACATGAGGGCCCCTGAGGAGTCAGCACCTGTGTGCTCCACCGTCAACACACCTGAGTGAACATGAAGAGCAGCGGGACCACAGCACCAACACTCCCAGCTTACCCAACACTCTCTGTCAGTGGACCCCTAGATCATCATTTATTGTTCCTGGTAAACTTGATCTTCCTTCTGTTGATGCTGAGTGTATATGAAATATGTTAATAATGTTTAAAATATTATCTGGATTATTTTAATACTTAGTGTGTTATTGTACAGGTTTATACCCAAATTAAACCATCACTGAAAGTACTGCAGGATCACTTTGGCCAGTGGTAAAGTACAAAGCAGACACAGAGCTTCTGAAGAGACACTAGACCAACCAAACAGGAAACACCAACAGGAACTGAGAAACGTTAACTAATTTTAAACTCAGGCGCTTCATTAAAACATCATATGAAGACCCAGTGATACTTTATCAGTCCTAATGTCCCTAATAGAGCTCCATAAACTGTCTCAGTGTTTATTGAGGTTTACTGAGTAACTGAACCCCCAAAACTAAAGAGGAGGAGCTACACCTCTACAACCCTAACACACCATCCGCCTCCATCAGCACATTAAGAACTCTCTCTGAGTCAGTGAGGAGGTCTATCAGAACTTCCTCCTTCACTGTTAAAGGTAAAGTGTCACAGTCTCTGAGATGGCGGTGAGGATAGTGCAGCTGGTCTTGGCTCTGTCCACTCTGATCTCCATCACAGGTAAACAGTTCTCTGATCTTCATCACTATAGAGGGTAGATGTATGATGGTGTATCATTTCTGAGGGGGTCAGTCATATACAGAGTGGAGGAGGTTACTGGTTTAATCCTCCATATAGACACACACACACACACACACACACACACACACACACACACACACACATACCTGTAAACCTTACACTGTGTGCTTTTCCTGAGGTCCACTCTCTTCTCCACTGTTGTGCTGTGTTCAGCTGCAGGTTGTTCTGGTTGCCTGCATAAGTGTTTGGATGGTCGATGTGCTGAAGGATGTGGTGAAGTTTCATATTTTCCCCCATATTGGACCTGCTGGCCCAGTATCCAAACTCAGTATGCAAATAGAGCGGTGCTGTATAGGTGTGTGGTGCTGGGCTTTTCAAACCTGCAGTAGAACGGGTTAAGATCCCCCATTGTCTGGTGAGGTGCCTCACACATTTACTGTGTACTAGGTTAACCCTTTAAACCAGCTCCACATGGAGACACATACAGTGGGTACGGAAAATATTCAGACCCCTTTAAATCTCTTTATTTCTTTGTAGCCATTTGATAAAATTAAAAGAGTTAATTTTATTTCTCATTAATGTACACTCTGCACCCCATCTTGACAAAAAATAAAAACCAGAAATGTAGAACTTTTTGCAAATTCATTAAAAAAGAAAATCTGAAATATCACATGGTCATAAGTATTCAGACCCTTTGCTCAGTATTGAGTAGAAGCACCTATTTGAGCTGGTACAGCCATGAGTCTTCTTGGTAATGATGCAACAAGTTTTTCACACCTGGATTTGGGGATCCTCTGCCATTCTTCCTTGTGGATCCTCTCCAGTTCTTTCAGGTTGGATGGTGAACGTTGGTGGACAGCCATTTTCAGGTCTCTCCAGAGATGCTCAATTGGGTTTAGGTCAGGGCTCTGGCTGGGCCAGTCAAGAATGGTCACAGAGTTGTTCCGAAGCCACTCCTTTGTTATTTTAGCTGTGTGCTTAGGGTCATTGTCTTGTTGGAAGGTGAACCTTCAGCCCAGTCTGAGGTCCAGACCACTCTGGAAGAGGAGCTCTTCCAGGATATCTCTGTACTTGGCCGCATTCATCTTTCCTTCAATTGCAACCAGGCGTCCTGTCCCTGCAGCTGAAAAACACCCATAGGATGATGCTGCCACCACCATGTTTCACTGTTGGGATTGTATTGGGCAGGTGATGAGCAGTGCCTGATTTCCTCCACACGTACCGCTTAGAATTAACGCCAAAAAAGGTTAATCTTCAT
>JAMWET010003262.1:2500-42661 GCA_024036415.1 Prochilodus magdalenae
ACCTGAAACTGCATTTACAAAGAGAAGTTCTCACGCACTGTTAGCTGCTTGTAAACTACAGGACACCCAACTTTTGTCATAAGTTTCATAATGTAATGTGTCATGAAACTCAGCTGCAACAGTAAAGTCTCATGAAACTTAAAAACATGATTATTTAAAAACATCAGTAACGGCTAGAATGCATACTGAGATGACAAATGGCATCAATTACGTAATTAGTGTGACAAGCAAGAACTACATAATGTAATAAAAATAATAAAATAAAAAGTATTAATACTACTTAGCTACTAATGTGGCTAACCAGAGGATTTACTAAATGTATTGCATGTATTTAGAGTATTATTATATACTATAGTATAATAGTAAATATGTATCTGTTAAGTTGCACAAAAACTACAACACGCAACTAGTTTCACTGTGTAAAGCCAGTTTTCCAATCACAGTCCACTACCAACTGATAATGGTTCTTTAGGGACTGATTTTTAGCATCTCAAATTAGATCTTCATCCAGTTCTCATTTTAATGCAAAACCAAAATTATGTTTAACATTATAATTAATATTGTAAACCATTTATAAAGGTTTTGACATAGATAACTTGAACCCTGTGGAATAGTATGTGAGCAAATACCCAGGCAGAAGCTTTTATTACTTCTATTTACATTTAAATTTAGTGTTGTATTCATTTTATGCAAATCTGTATGTGTATTTTTGATTTGTTTTTTCCTTTTCCCTGGTGTATATATATATATAGATATATAGATATATATATATATATATATATATATATATATATATATATATATATATATATATATATATATTATTATTATTATTATTATTATAGACGACGACCACACACATTTTTTTTTTTTTATTTAAATTTAGTTTTGACCTAAATTATTTTTTTATTTTATTTTTTTTTTGGTGTGATTTTCAATCAGTGTCGCAAACGTTTTCATGCTGTCCTCATTGCCGTATAAATGACCCCGCCTCATAATCCTACAGGAATTCACTGCGCTGCTGAGCGCTGGGTTACTGGCGGCTGATAAGATGCTGAGACTTCATTACGCACTAAAATGATTTCATTTATTAGAATAAAACAGCTGATATGACACATTTCTCTAGAAACATCAGGCTCAGTCCAGCGTCCACTGCAGAATCACTGCAGGGGTATTAATGAGCTTTTATAGCTGTGTATGGATAATGAATATGGATATGTTTATGAACATGGAGATGCTTCAGAAAAAAATGACACCCCATTCAATCTCTCTCCCGCTCGCTTTTCTCCCCACCGTATTAAGCACTAATAGAATCACAGCTGAGTGATTAAAGAGCAGCATGGAGGAGACAGGAGCCATCCAGCACAGAGAGAGCAGTGAGCGAGAGAGAGAGAGAGAGAGAGAGAGAGAGAGAGAGAGAGAGAGAGAGTGTTTCATCTGAACCACTCACATATAGAGTCTGAACTATATCATATCTTATTTATTTTATTTTATCATTAAAGGGCCCATATCCTACAACTGTCATGCATTTACCCTTCATTTATTCATGACCATCTTCTTCTAACCTCTCTTTATCCTTCACAATTAGACTGGCTCTTTTGTTCCTGTGCCTTTAAGAATGATATATGCAAATGACCTCTGTTGTGAAGCTGTCTGGGCCTCTGTAGTCTGAATAGGAGGACCGTAACTGATGTAAACTGAAAAGCAGGGCCAAACTGCTGTAGGCTGAATGGGCGGGGCAAAACTGTTAATCGCAGAGTGGGCGGGGCCGAACGGCTAACAGTGGAATAGTAGGGGTAAAACTACTGTAGACTGAATGGATCTGGCTAGGTTGCTAACACCTGCCAGGTCAAACTTCTAATAGCTTAATGGGAGTGACCAAACTGGTGTAGGCTGAATGGGTGGGGCTAAACTGCTGTAGGCTGAAAGGGCAGGGACAAACTGCTATAGGCTAAACTGCAGGGCTAAATTGCTATAGGCTAAAAGGGCGGGGCCAAACTGCTCTAGTCTGAATTAGTGGGGCTAAACTGCTGTAGACTGATTTAGTCGTGATAAATTGTTGTTGGCTGAAATGGTGAAGCCAAAATGCCTCAGGCTGAATGGGTGGTGCTAAATTGCAGTAGGCTAAATGGATGGGACTAAACCTCTATAGGCTGAATGTGCAGGGCTAAACTTAAATGGTGGTAAGATGCTTTAGAATGGGTGGGGTTAAACTGCCGCAGGCTGAATGGGTGGGGCTAAACTCCTGTAGACTGATTAAGTGAGGTTAAAATGCTGTAGACTGAAAGGGTGTGGTTGAACTGCTGTAGATTGAATGTGTGGGGCTAAACTCCTGTAGACCGGTTAAGTGGGTTAAGCTGCTGTGGACTGAAAGGGTAGGGTTCAGCTGCTATAGACTAAAAGGGTGGGGTTAAGATGCTGTGGAACCAAAGGGTGGGATTAAGATGCTGTAGACTAAAAGGGTGTGGTTGAACTGCTGTAGACTGAATGGGTGGGTCTAAACTCCAGTAGACTGGTTAAGTGGGTTAAGCTGCTGTGGACTGAAAGGGTGGGGTTCAGCTGCTGTAGCAAAAAGGGTGGGGTTAAACTGCTGTGGAACGAAAGGGTGGGATTAAGATGCTGTAGATTAAAAGGGTGTGGTTGAACTGCTGTAGGTTGAATGTGTGGGGCTAAACTTCTGTAGACCGGTTAAGTGAAGTTAAGCTGCTGGGGACTGAAAGGGTGGGGTTCAGCTGCTGTAGACTAAAAGGGTGGGATTAAGATGCTGTAGACTAAAAGGGTGTGGTTGAACTGCTGTAAACTGAATGGGTGGGTCTAAACTCCAGTAGACTGGTTAAGTGGGTTAAGCTGCTGTGGACTGAAAGCGTGGGGTTAAGCTGCTGTAGCAAAAAGGGTGGGGTTAAGATGCTGTAGACTAAAAGGATGTGGCTGAAATGCTGTAGACTGAATGGGTGGGTCTAAACTCCAGTAGACTGGTTAAGTGGGTTAAGCTGTTGTGGACCGAAAGGGTGGGGTTCAGCTGCTGTAGCAAAAAGGGTGGGGTAAACTGTTATGCGCAGTGTTTTACCATTAACTACTAAACACCAGATGACTCATTTACATTTACAACAAACCCAGCCTGTATATTTAATAACTAGAGGAAGGAAAATGATCATGTACAGATGAATTTAAATTCTGTGACTCCTAAAACCAAACCAACAGGAAAAGCGGAACCTCCACAGGAAGAATGATCAGAATGCAGAATGCTGGGCCTTTAAGCAATCTCTAACAGACTTAAATATGTGGTTACTGACACCACATGTCACACTGTTATATATAAACATGAACCAGCAGAGCTAAAAAGCTAGGAGCACCTGTGTTTCCCTGCACCGCTGACTGTGTTAGTACTGAGAGGTGTTAATTAGTGCTAATTGGAGGGTGGTGGATTTGCCTGTTTGCTGTTTGACTGGGATCCAGACTGAGACCGTGGCTCTACATTAACCCGCTTTATTCCTGCATGTGTTATAATATAATCAGCACAGCCTGAGTGCAGGAACTCTTTCGGAGAGGGGAACAAGGGAGCGAGAGGGGAGGGAACATCTGTCAGAGGAGTGTTACCGTAGCAACCACGCTGCCGGCAACTAAAGTCTCCGCAGCAGGTACCGAAAGGAGGCATGGAGGGAGGGAGGCAGCGAGGGGGGAAAAGAAATTTTTAACAAGAGAGAGAGAGAGAGAGAGAGGGGGGGGGGGGGGTTGAGAGAGAAGAGAGAGTGAAGAAAGAGAGAGGGTAAGCAAATAAGAGAGCGAGAAAGGTAGAGATACAGGAAGTGTAAAGGAAGAAAGAAGGCGTGAAAGACAGTGAGCGAGGGAACGAAAGGTAGCGAGAGAGAGAGAGAGAGAGAGGGGGAGGGAAAAGTTGAGAGAGTAAGATACTACTTGAAAGGCAGGAATGTGAAATGAATGAAGGTAGAAAGTTTGGGATTGTGATGTAGGTTCTCTCTGTGGAACTCAGTGAAGCAGAACAGAGACAATAGGCAAAAACCTCTGTATAGCTCTCTCTCTCTCTCTCTCTCTCTCTCTCTCTCTCTCTCTCTCTCTCTCTCTCTCACTCTCTCTAGGAACATCTGTTCCAATTGAGATTGGCAGGTTTAAACAATGTGTTAAGGTGTGTAGTAATCTCCTGGTGATAATCCTTTCTCAGAGAGAGAAAGAGAATCAGAGAGAGAGAGAGAGAGAGAGATGTGTCAGTACTCTAAAGCTACTTTCCTACTCCTCCACATATACAGCCTTACCCTCATTCTGCAGCGCCCCCTAGTGGCCGTTCTGCATGCAGAGTAAAAAATGACTCAATATTTTTTATGAATATGATCAGATAAAATATAGTCTCCACATAACTCTGTTATCCTATGAACTAGGATGCGGTGTATGAAATGCGGTTGAGCTGCTGGCAAGCAATGAGGGCTGAAAGGAAGGGGGTGAGACATCAGCCATGGCAGTATAAAAAAAACGTAGGGCTGCATAATATATTGCTTCGGCATCACCATCGCGATGTGCGCATGCACAATACTCACATCACAGGACGTGCAATGTTAAATAAGACCAATTAAATGAATTCTGTAGCTGCTTGATACAAAAGATAAACTTGATTTGCATAATCAGTGAATGAGTAAGTATGAGTAAAAATGTACTAGTGATTAAAAAAACAGAAACATACAAAATGGAGATACAGGGTTTTGCTCTGACAGTAGGGTGGCCACACATCCGGTTTTAGGCTGGACAGTCCGGTACAATACCTGGACGGATGTCTATTAGTCCTTTTTTTGGGATGAACTATTTAAAATGTTCACTCGAGAATAACATTATGTGTGCCACTGGCTCACAGCCATGTCAAAAGATAAGCTTTGCATTTATTGGTTTATAAGGGTCATGTGACATTGCTTGCCTACCGGCTAAGCACAGGCTAGGCCCAATGCTAGTCAATTAGCAAATGATGTTACAAATGTCATCCATTCCACCCAATTATATGAATAAAGAAATCATGTATGTGGTATGTAGGTTGGGTTATGATTTTAATTCTGTTCTAATATTGTGCCCGGCGATTTAGGGGGGTAGAATGACCTCCTTATGAAAGGGTTATGAAAGTGACCACCCTATCTGACAGTGACAAACTTGTTACACAAGCTCTTATTTCAGGTTCATTTCTCATTAGCACCGACAGTTAGCGCCAGTCGCTAGCCCAGTGTGTGCTAACCCAGCTGTTCTACTGTCAGCTATGATAACACGAGCTCCATAAGCTACTAACCACCCCGCAGGGCCAAATCACCCAGCCTTAGCCAAATTACCCCGCTGTAGCCAAATCACTGCAGACAACCAGCCAAATTACCGCACTGCTGCCAAATGGCCAGAAACCAGCCTGCCAATTCACAACTCAGAGCCAAATCCTACCACAGCCAGCCAGAACACAAACCCTGATCAGCCTGCTCTGGCATTCTGAAGAGTGATGATAATGTCCTGATCTGAATAGTAACCACTTAAATACAGAGTCAGAAAGCTTTTCATTAAGAAATATATTTTATTATGCCCTACATCAGCCATCTATCTTAAAATATAATAACAACACTGTAATGTATTAAAATGTGCTGATCGTGTTGGTAATCTAAGAGCACTGTACTAACACTGCTGTGCTTTACAGACTCAACAACAAGCTGGGCTGGGCGATACATCGTCTCTTTAGGCTACATGGATAAACGTTCAGATGAGATTTAGGATGAGACAGTACAGTTTATTTCACTGTAGTTTGATGTTGCATTAAAATACATGACCTGTTTCTTCCACATAGCATTGTCAGTGGATTTCTTCCTGAACACCTCTCAGCCATACCCCTACAACCAGACCCCTGTACACAAACCTGGCCCTGACTCGCTCAAAGGTGCCATAACCTGGATATTTAGAATATTATGACCATGCACCCTGCTGTGGTGCCGCTCCTCAGTTTCTGTTTCCTAAGTTTCAGCTGCTGAGTTAGCCGTGCTAGCGATATTCCTCCTAAGAAACATCCACACACTCAGCTCTGTCTCCTCATTCTTCTCCAGCGCCATATTTCTCATATCAAGATTAACACACTAAGGTAATGAGAGGGGACAGTGTAGTGGTGCAGTCTAACTAAGGAGGTGGTGGGGTTTGAGGATGGTAGAGTGTTGGGGTATGAGTATGCCTGCAATGTGGTGTGAGGATAGTGGAGTGGGGCAGCACAACTCATATGGCAGTGTGGTGTGAGGATGGTGGAGTGTTTCGGAATAACTAAGACAGTGGTGAGGTGTGAAAATGGTGGAGTGGTGTGGTATGATTAAGACAGTGATGGGGTATGAGGAAAGCGGAGTGGGCAGTATAACTAAGACGGTGGTGGGGTGTGAGGATGGTGAAGCTGGGCGGTATAACAAAGACAGTGGTGGGGTGTGAGGATAGTGAAGCTGGGCGGTATGAATAACATGGTGTTGGGGTGTGAGGACGGTGAAGCTGGGCGGTATAACTAAGATGGTGTTGGGGTGTGAGGATGGAGTGAGGCAGTATAACTAAGAGGATGGTGGGGTGTGAGGATAGTGAAGCTGGGTGGTATAACTAAGATGTGTTGGTTCAAGAAAACGTAAGTTTTGAAGCACGAACGGTAAAGCGGGGCGGTATAAATAAGATGGTGCCCGCGAGAGTGGTGTGAGGGACAGGTGAAAGCTGGGCGGTATAAATAAGATGGTGTTGGGGTGTGAGGATGGTGAAGCTGGGCGGTATAACTAAGATGGTGTTGGGGTGTGAGGACGGTAAAGCTGGGCGGTATAAATAAGATGGTGTTGGGGTGTGAGGATGGTGAAGCTGGGCGGTATAACTAAGATGGTGTTGGGGTGTGAGGACGGTGAAGCTGGGCGGTATAACTAAGATGGTGTTGGGGTGTGAGGATGGAGTGAGGCAGTATAACTAAGAGGATGGTGGAGTGTGAGGAGTGTGAGGAGAGTGAAGTTGGGTGGTATAAATAAGATGGTGTTGGGGTGTGAGGATGGTGAAGCTGGGCGGTATAAATAAGATGGTGTTGGGGTGTGAGGATGGTGAAGCTGGGCGGTATAAATAAGATGGTGTTGGGGTGTGAGGATGGTGAAACTGGGCGGTATGAATGAGATGGTGTTGGGGTGTGAGGACGGTGAAACTGGGCGGTATGAATGAGATGGTGTTGGAGTGTGAGGACGGTGAAGCTGGGCGGTATAAATAAGATGGTGTTGGGGCGTGAGGACGGTGAAGCTGGGCGGTATAAATAAGATGGTGTTGGGGTGTGAGGATGGTGAAGCTGGGCAGTATAAATAAGATGTGGTTGGGGTGTGAAGACGGTGAAGCTGGGCAGTATAACTAAGATGGTGTTGGGGTGTGAGGATAAAGTGAGGCAGTATAACTAAGAGGATGGTGGAGTGTGAGGATAGAGTGAGGCAGTATAACTAAGACAATGGTGGGGTGTTAGGATGGTAAATCTGGGCGGTATGACTAAAATGGTGTTGGGGTGTGAGGATGGAGTGGGTCAGTATAACTAAGATGATGGGGTGTGAGGATAGTGAAGCTGGGCGGTACAACCAAGACAGCGGTGGGGTGTGAGGATGGTGAAGCTGGGCGGTATAAATAAGATGGTGTTGGGGTGTGAGGACGGTGAAGCTGGGTGGTATAAATAAGATGGTGTTGGGGTGTGAGGATGGTGAAGCTGGGCGGTATAACTAAGAGGATGGTGGAGTGTGAGGAGAGTGAAGCCGGGCGGTATAACTAAAGTGGTGGTGGGTTGTGAGGACGGTGGTGTGGTAGTGGAGTGGTGTGGTTCTACTTTGTACAATAAACACCCACCAGCCTCAATACATATAATACATTACTACACTGATCCCTTCATAATAATCAGCTTCATAACTCCAACACCGCGAGGGAGAATCAGCTCCATCTACCGAGCCCAAACAGGAAGCCTCAGTACTACAGTGTAACCCAGCCAAAGAGTTGAGCCACAAATCACCAGACTCATCCTCTATTCCGCTTCCCTCTGCCAGCCGTGTTACAGTGAGAGTAAACAGACGGGCAGATCACGGCACTTCCTGTGCTAATCCAGCCCCCGTGCATCCTGGGTGGTGACCCTGTGTGTGGCGAGGGCCTCTCCGGCAGCCCGAGCCAGATTACAGCTGTAATTCTCTGTTTGTTTGCTACTGATCTTTTAATCCCGCCAGCCGCCTTCCAGGCCAGCAGCATCACCACGCAGCGCCAGAGACAACACACACCTCTGGCGTCCACCAGACAGACACACAGCTAATGGCATTACTGTAAAACTAATTCCTGTAATGATTTGGTTACACCACCAAGTATAGGCTGTAGTTACTTGCCAAACATGAATGATTCAGTTATACCACAAAATGTGACTGATTTGGTTACACGGCTGTGCGTGATTTAATTGTAACTAAATGTGGAGGATTTGGCTACACCGCAAGATGTAAACAATTTGGTTACACAATGTGAATGAATGGCATAAATATAATATATTTATATATAAAAAATATACAGGGGTTGGACAATGAAACTGAAACACCTGTCATTTTAGTGTGGGAGGTCTCATGGCTAAATTGGACCAGCCTGGTGGCCAATCTTCATTAATTGCACATTGCACCAGTAAGAGCAGAGTGTGAAGGTTCAGTTAGCAGGGTAACGCTCCCACCCGAATGAGCACAGTTTTGCTCAAAAAATACTGCCATGCACACAACATTCTGGGTGGGTGACTATACCAGAGTTCAAAAAGAGGGACAAAAGGTGTTGGTGCACGTCTTGCTGGCGCATCTGTGACCAAGACAGCAAGGTCTTTGTGATGTATCAAGAGCACGGTATCACAGGGTAATGTCAGCATACCACCAACGAAGGCACGAACCTCCACCAGCACCACAGTGACCTGCACCACTATGGCTTGCAAGAAGAATGGCTTAAAATCCCTCTGACCACTGTGCAGGACGCAGTATATGTCATTCCCAAGACCAACTGACGCTGTATTGGCCGCAAAAGGAGGCCCTACACCATACTAATAAATGATTGTGGTCTAAAACCAGGTGTTTCAGTTTCATTGTCCAACCCCTGTATATATAATTTACATAAATATGAATTTTGAATTTTGAATGAAATTTGAATGTGAAATATGAAAATGAACAGCTACACCACAAAATTTTACTTATTCAGTTACACCACATTTGGGTGCTTCAGTTGCTGCACAAAAGGTGGTGTAGGCTCTGCCTACGCTACAAAAATTGGCATGCTTTGGTTACACCACTAAATGTGAACGCCTTGGTTATATGAATAAACCAGATACGCCACGGTACAACCAAATAATTTCTGTTTGGCTAAATCACACCACAAAAAAGCTAATGCTTCAGTTACACCAAAAATCTGAATGCTTTGGTTATACCACAAAATGTGAATCATTTGGTTAATCCCAAATATGTAAACCATTGTGTGGTTGGGGTAGCTCCACTACCCGCCAAGTAGCCACCACCACACATGGGAGACTGGGGTTCGAATCCCAGGCTGAGTGACTATGCTGTGCTACACCAGTAAGAGTAAATGGCAAGACCCTAACACTGATTGGACTACCTGTAATATCAGATTAATCCGTTGCCAAGTCACTCATTTATAAGAGCGTCAGCTAAATGCCGTAAATGTAAATGTAAATTTTTACACCACGAAAAGTAAATGCTTTGATTACACCAAAAAATATGAGTGCCACTCTTACACCAAAAATTTCAATGCTTCGTTTACGCCAATAAAATGTCAGTGCTTTGGTCCCGCCAAAAAAGTCAATGCTCCACTTATGACACGAAATGTGAATACTCCTCTTACACCAAAATGTAAGATGAGTAAAAAAATACACATCGACGGCTCCACTGTGGAGATCGTCAAGAGCACCAAGTTCCTTGGAGTTCACCTGGATCTCACCTGGTCCCTCAACACCAGCACCATAACCAAGAAAGCCCAGCAGCGTCTCTACTTCCTGCGAAGGCTGAGGAAGGCACATCTCCCACCTCCCATCCTCACCACCTTCTACAGAGGAACCATCGAGAGCATCCTGAGCAGCTGCATCACTGCCTGGTTTGGGAACTGCACCGCATCGGATCGCAAGTCCCTGCAGCGGGTAGTGAGGACAGCTGAGAAGATCATCAATGTCTCACTTCCCACCATCACAGACATTTACACCACACACTGCATCCGCAAAACAACCAGCATCGTGGATGACTACACACACCCCTCACACACACTCTTCACACACACTCTTCACCCTCCTACCATCTGGAAAAAGGTACAGGAGCATCTGGGCCCACACATCCAGACTAGGCAACAGTTTCTTTCCCCAAACCATCAGACTCCTTAACACCCAGAGTCTGGTCTGAATAACTGCACACATTCAATGACTGGACTGAACACCCACACACACACAACCTCATCTTTTAAATCTTTAGTCAAGATTCAGTGTGAATGCTTTTCTCACAAATTGTTTTGACCTCTGTTTGGTCTTCCAAATGATTTATATATTTGCCAGTATACATATATAACATCTATCTAGCACATTTGCGTGTATAGTCTTGTATTGCAGATAGACAATCCACCATTTCAAAATTTGTTGTTTTTGTCATTTTTTTGACAAATAAAACGGAAATCAAAGGCAAATGTAATTCATTCCATAACTGAGAATATACTATACACTACTGACTATACACAGACTTTTAAGGGTTAACCTACACTTGTGTTCATCACTCAACTAAACACCTGGTTTAGATCTGTGCACACCTGTGGGACAAAGAGAAACGTCTTTGTTTACTGTACAGGAAGCAGAGGAGCAGTGGAGCCTCTCCAGGAGATTTCCGTCATAACGCAGTCGAACAAATATGACAATGTCATCCCCTCCCAGCAAACACAGCATGCCAGCCCCCGAAACACACGCGCTCGGGTCTCCAGGGTGTCACCGTTGTCATCATCAATGTTCCAAACATAGCAGACAAAACTCTAATTAAATGCCTGAGCGGCAGCAGCTTCCCATCATACTTCAGCCTTCTGAAAGAAACATCAATTCGCACGACACGGTGTGTATATACCATACTTTCTAGATAACAGTGAATCATACAGAGTCAGAAACCACATAATCAAGTCTATTAGAGCTCACTGAACAACTCCACACAGCCTCTGATGGTTTGGGCATGCAGTTAGCACCTTGCTAATTGGTGGGGTTTAAGCTTCTTCTACTAATCAGCTACACTAGCCTTGTATCTCCAGTTCTAAAACTAAAGACACCAACTACGTCCTGGCTGATCGACTTGGCTCTGCTCTCCTAGGCACTTTCAGCCCGGCCTCATTGGGGTGCTAATTAAAACCGCTGGCCACATTTTAATGATGCACTTAAAGAAGGTAAGAGGGTTCTTTGTGAGAGCGTTTGTGTCAGTACAGTGATGGAATGTCAACTCGAAGTAGGTGGGCTCCGATCTTCGGCTTCTGGAATGTTCCATTAAGCTTGACGGAGCGGTGTGTGGAGAGGAGTGTTGAGTTTTAAGTTGAGTCAAACAGGACATTAATACCATGAAAAGAAAAAACAATCTGAAAAACATCCAGTTATAAACAGCTCAGAACTGGCAAGCAAAATGTAGAAAATGGTCACAAGGTTTTTGGTTTGGTAGAGCTGATACTGTTCTGTGACAATAGGTGCACATAGCAGTTACACATATACGCATACTGTTACTGTGCCAATGTTAATACATACACCATCAAAAAAAAAAAGTTAGTGAGACATGCAAATGATGCGAGTTTCACACTCAGCCACGCATTGCATGTGATGTAAGCTAAGATGGGCCTTATAGCTGTACCTGACTGACCCAACAGTCTCTATTACAGACCTTCAGCCAGCAGTGTTGTTCTCCATAAGTCATCCTGTTAGTGCCAGCACCATTGGCAGATGGCTGCACATTGCATGGCTACATGCATGCAGACCGTTACAACGACTGGCCATAACACCACGTCATTGTCACCAAACAGTGAAATAGTGTCAGGCCAAACTATCATGGAGTGACTCAGAATGACAGTCGGTCATTTTCAGTTACGAGTCCCACAATCGTCTTGGTGGAGACGACCAACGAATCTGTGTTTGGAGACACCGTGGTCAGCGCCAAGATGAATGGTTTGTTGTCACACTGAGACATACTGAGAGACACTACTTCTGTATGTGTAGCTCAATAAATATCGCTCATATCAGTCAAAATGTATCATCATTTATTGTTCCTAGTAACCTTTAACCTTCCTAACCTCCCACTTTCTTCTGGGTGCTATTACATGTAACAATGTTAGCCAATAACAATGTTAATGTACTAATGTAAAGGTACAGATGCATTATTGACATAGCACTGTAAACGTAACAGTGTTAGTTTAACCTAACTGTTAGCCTATTAAACTCTCACAATGTTAATGTAACCAAGTTAGTCTAAGTATGTGAAAAACATGGTGATGCAACAATGTTAATGTAACAATGACCCCAATGATCATATAACATTGTAAATGTAACAATGTTGATGTTCTAATGTATATGTAACAGTGTTAGTGTATGAAGAAACATATATAGTGTTAATGAAACAAGGTTAAGGTAAATCTAACATCGTATATGCAATGATTCATGACTGTAGAGTTGAGAAGTATTGGAGGAGACCTCAGCTATAAGTAAATCTATGTGTGCCTGTGTGTGTGTGTGTGTGTGTGTGTGTGTGTTAGGGGGGGGTGCAGGTTTAATGTAAATAGAAGCACACTACTACAGGATCACCTTATAAGGCCCAGAGAGAGAGAGAAGAATAACACACACAGTCACACTCAGTGGGGTTTAGGTTTGATTCACAGTCAACCTTACCACACAGCCCATCTCATCTCTCTACAGGAGACACACAGCACGGGTGGCACACGCACACACACACCCCAGTAACTCTGCCAAAGTGTGTTTATTTAAACTCAGACCTTCCAAACACACTAAAATAGTGGGACAGAGTGTGGATGTGTGTGGGCATGTGTGTGTGTGTGAATGTGAGTGTGGTAAGAGCAAAGGCAGACATCCTAAAACACAAAGCTACATCATTTAAACTGCACTGCAGCGTTGTAGCCACAAGCTAACACTCTACTTATAATACAGTGTAACATTTACTGCAATAAAACACAAAGTGATACCATTCGGTACAACCCAATGTTGCACTGTTACATTCTTTGTGTGTTAAGTGCCCTCCAACATCTACGTTCCCTGAGGTGAACCACCTGCCCCTCTGATACAGCTGAACCCCCCTACCCCACCACCACCGCCACCACCACCTGCCTCTAGGGAATGGTGTTAGCAGCTCATAATTAAGGGGAGTGAGAGATAGCTGCACATGGCAGCTGGTCAGTGAGCTCAGAATCAGAATTATTTACATTACACAACACATTTACTACACACAGAGAGAAAGAAAGAGAGAGAGAAATGTATGTGTGTGTGTGTACATATATCTTTATATACCTCTAGTGGTACTTGAATATTTGTAAATCCTTTATAATGATCTATATTTCTGCATAAATATGAACTTAAGCATAATCAAGTCCAGAAATCCCAAAGGTGGATAAGGAGGACTCAAATCAACACATGAGCAAAAATATTATACTGTGCTATTCATTTGTGAACTAACATTGTGGACCTCTGGAAATGAGTTACATTTATGGCATTTAGCTGACGCTCTTATCCAGAGTGACTTACAAGGTTAATGATTACAGGGAGGCCAGTGTAGTGTTAGGAGTCTTGCCCAAGGACTCTTACTGGTGTAGCTCAGCATAGTCACCTAGACTGGGATTCGAACCCCAGTCTCCCACACGTAGAGGTGGCACCCTGAGTAGTGGTGTTACCCACTGAGCTACAACAAGGTTTACAAAGCCATCTCCAAAGAGTTTGGATTCTGTCAATCCACAGTCAGGTAGACTGGGCACAACTACTGTGCACTGCTATCCTCCCCAGGAGTGGCTGACCAAAAAAGATCACCGCAACAACAAGGCATGTAATAATCTGTAGGGTCACAATAGAACCCAGGGCACCAAGTCACTAAAGGCCTCTCTCACAGTGGCTAATGATAATGCTTGTGAGTCCAAGAGAACCCAGAAATGCAATGGAGTGCATGGCAGGGTTGTAAGGAGAAAGTCGTTTCTAGAAAGCTGTTTTATAGACCTATAAGAAGCTTATCTCATTTCTAGAACATGGCGGTGGTAGTAACATGGTTTAGGCCTGTTTGCTGCATCTGCATCAGGATGGCTTCCTGTCTTTGACTGAACAAATAATTTTGGTTATATACAAACTCTACAGGACACTAGTCATGCAGCAAGATGGCAACCCTAAGCAAGCAAGTTGTTCCACCAAAGAATAAAGAATAAATAATAATGTTCATGTTTCATAATGTCTATAAACAAGACCATAATCCAACAGAGATTTTGTGGAAGGCCCTGAAGCAAGCAGTTTGTGAGAAACCCACTAACACCCCAAAGTTGAAGCTGTTCTGTACCGAGGAATGGCCTAAGATTCCTCCAAGCAAATGTAAAAGACAGATCAACAGCTACCAGACTTTTAAAATCGAATACAAACACAAAATACACCCACTGTCTAAAAAGTAGTTGCGCATAAAGTTGCACCCAGAAGAAATCAACCACCGGGAATGAAACTTGTTGGTGTAGGTTTGATATTGTGAGATATGTGAATAATTCAAGATTCAAGTTTCACGGTCGGCTGTGCCGTAGTGACGCAAGCAAGAATGAACCTTATCGATGTAGCTGACTTACCCAGCAGCTACAACTGAGAACATTCAGAGAGCAGTCATGCCCTCCATGAGTCATCCTGTACAATACAGGACTAATCCGATCAACATATCCAGGTCTGGAGGCACCGTGGTCAGCGCCAAGGTGGACAGTTTGTTGTCATGAATCACACGTCCAGACGCCTGGTGTCACTCGACCCCTACCGCATCATCTCCACTAACTGTGTGGGAATATTCAAGCTGCATGGGATGGATTATCACAGGACACCATTAGGAACCTCTACAACTCCATGCGGAAACGTCTGGCATGTTGAATTAGCCAACATGGCCGCCCAACTCCATACTGAGAGACAGTACCTCTGTATGTGTAGCTCAATAAATAATCATCATTTATTTCCTGGTAACCTTTATCTTTCTTCCCAATAGCACTGCAATCCCACACTTCCTTCTGGATTAACTATAACGTGTAGTCCCGGACAAACAGCATATTTTGGTATCAGCTCTATGAAGAGTTTCATGGTTCTAGCTTGAAAGCTACAGGAGAAGTGTATGAACTGAGCAGCATGTAGGCTAGGTAGTGGTACCCTAGCATGTCCCTTTCAGTGGTCAGTGTTCATGCCATTAAAGCACTGCTGAGCAGAGCTAAGAGAGTGTGAGTGCTTTACCGTAGAAGGAGAGATAAATGAACAGAGGGTCAGTCTGGTAGGGGGGCACTCCCCCGTTTTTTCTTCCTTTTCTCAGCCTCTCCTCCACCACTCCGCCATTCAGATCAGCTAAGTCTGAGGGCAGACGGCTGTGTCTCATTTCCATTCTGTTAAAGGTGCTCATACGTGATGCGTGACCATTTTAACCAAGTTAAAGCCTTATGCTAATCAGGACAGAATAAAACCCTGCCTTCATTCTGAAAACATCCCGTCCCGTATCAGAGATAACACCTCCGCATTGTCTACCAGAGCACGGTAAACCCGCTCACCTCGCCCACTAAAGGCCAGACACACACACAAGCCATTCAGTCAGTCACCATTCACTCGCAGCCTCGCTCTTATCTCGGCCCACCGAGTCCCCCCCGAGAGTTTAAAGGGCCGTTGTCCCAGATTCAATCTGTACCAACAGATCGGCCGCACACTCAGGGCTTTATTTTTGCATCTGACTGGACCAGAACAAAGCTTCTGCTCTGCATGTGCTCCTGAGAATCAGAATATGTCGTCCCTTAAAGCGATAGTTCAAGATGAAATTTACATATTTCTCCCCACTTTGTTCCAAATGTAGACAATCAGACGAGACCATTCGGGGCTTCTGTTTTACCGCTGGAGCTACAAGGCTAAAGGAATCTGTACAAATTGGTGTAAATCGGCAAAAGAGGTAAACAATAGGCCTGTATCTGTGCTGCTCGGAAAACAAGCAACATTAAAGTGATAGTTCAGCAAAAAAAAAAAAACTGAACCAGTAAACTTGACCCAAACGAACTCAAACAGCCAAGGCGTCATTGGTGTTTCTGAAGCTCACACCCCACCAATTAGCATGATGCTAACTGCATGTCTAAATCATCAAACACTTAGAATAAACCAGGTCCGTTTTCCGATCTGTGATGGATAAACTGGTTTCAGGTCTACAGACAAACTGGATACTAAGTAAATACATACAGGGGTTGGACAATGAAACTGAAACACCTGGTTTTAGACCACAATCATTTATTAGTATGGTGTAGGGCCTCCTTTTGCGGCCAGTACAGCGTCATTTGGGCAGCCGTGGTTTTATGTTTTTTGGATACAATCCGGGTTAGCACCCGAACATCCCTTTCAGACAGCTTCCTCTTGCGTCCACAGTTAATCCTGTTGGATGTGGTTCGTCCTTCTTGGTGGTATGCTGACATTACCCTGGTTACCGTGGCTCTTGATACATCACAAAGACTTGCTGTCTTGGTCACAGATGCGCCAGCAAGACGTGCACCAACAGTTTGTCCTCTTTTGAACTCTGGTATGTCACCCATAATGTTGTGTGCATTGCAGTATTTTGAGCAGAACTGTGCTCTTACCTGCTAACTGAACCTTCACACTCTGCTCTTACTGGTGCAATGTGCAGTTAATGAAGATTGGCCACCAGGCTGGTCCAATTTAGCCATGAGACCTCCCACACTAAAATGACAGGTGTTTCAGTTTCATTGTCCAACCCCTGTATATAAGACTGAAATCTTTAACTAGCATTTTGTTTGAGTTAAGTCTCCGGAATTTATATTTGGCTGTTTTATGTATTTCATTATTTTGCTGCCAGTTATAGAAACCTATAGGCTCTACGTTTCGGGGTTAAGAGGCGCAGGGGCAATCCTTTAATAAGCCTCCACACATGACCTAGAGAATGAATTATCCACAGGAAATCCTACAGAGATTGAAAAGAGATCCGGAAATGTCAATTACAGTGATAAGGTGATAAGAAGATGCCGGAGATAGGATATGGACGTCAAACTGACCTTTAGATTAGAGGTAAAGAGGCACTATTCAAAAAGCATTTTAGACAAAACATGACATCAGCAGTGAACATACAGCAATAAAGAGAAGAGTATTAACAGGGCAATACCCTGCATCTTTCTGGAGTAACACACAAACCACTGACTGTATGATACCAAATTAAATGCTATAAAAAGCTGAAATGAAAAAAACAAGATATACACATGACAATCCCATCTTAAAAAACACTTAGATCTATCTGAGAGCTGTGTGGGCGTGACTAATGAGCAGCTTGATTGACAGCTCACTCAACACACACAGGGATGGACCAACAGTTGGACGAAGCAATGCACAAAGGAACAGACAAACAGACATTCAGACTGGCGAGCAAACAAACGGACCCTGAGATGCAAACATGCAGACAAACGGATGGATGGAGGAACATACAGATGCAGGAATGGACCAATTAACAATGGTGGTGTGTGGACAAACCAGTGAACGAGCAATAGGCAGCTACAGAGAGTTGGTCTAGCTTCCCAGGACTTAGTTATGATGGGTTAGCTTTAGCTTGGCAAGTTTGTCTGGCCACCTGGTGTCACTCCACCTCCACCCCTACCCCACCATCTACAGGAACTGTGTGAGGATATTCAAGCTGCTTGGGATGGATTTTCACAGGACAACTCAATGCCAAGACATATGAAAGTTGTGTGTGTGTGTGTATATATACTATATATATTTATTTATATATAACTGAAACTGAAAGAGAAACTGAAAGAGAAACTGTAGAACAGACTCAGTTTATACCACAATAGCTACACTTAATACGAATTCTATATTCAAGCTATAGACTCTATATCACCCGCCTGTATACAGCATTACACATTTTGGACAAAACCATTTGGTACCAAAATATAAATTCTATAAATCATAACATTTTCTAATCATAAGCTTTTGACTCTGTTACATTTACTAAGTTTCTAAATGGCATAAGATTTTGTAGTAAACTGGAGAGAGGAAATGCTTCAAGTATTATAGCTGTAAATAATTGTTTTTCGTATTATAAATGATTAAGGAGTGGCCAGAAAAGGGGGGGGGGCACCAGAAGAGTGGGAGGGGTCAGCTGAGGAAAGGGACAAACAAGCCAACTGAAGGAAATAAGGGTCCAGCAGAGAAAAAGGAGGAGCGAGCAAAGCAAAAAGGGAGAAGCCAGCAGAAGAAAGGGTGGGTGTCAGCAGAGGAAGTATATATATATATATATATATATATATATATATATATATATATATATATATATATATATATATATATCCATGTTAGTGTGTAGTGTTATGGACCATGATTAGGTTTCACATGAGACTTTTCATACCTCCTCACAACAAAGCATGTATTTTATTGTATATGATACAGGTCAGGAACTGCCATGCTGATGACGTGACTATTAGAGATTTCTGAACAACTCCACATGGTTTGAGATGGCTGTCTGATGATTTAGACATGTATTTAGCATCATGCTAGTGGGTGGAGTATAAGCTTCCATTA
The DNA here is from genome assembly GCA_024036415.1 of Prochilodus magdalenae. Lineage (NCBI taxonomy): Eukaryota > Metazoa > Chordata > Actinopteri > Characiformes > Prochilodontidae > Prochilodus > Prochilodus magdalenae. The sequence continues at coordinate 21,297 of JAMWET010003262.1, forward strand.
CACGTTAGCCTTGTTAGCTCTAGTGCTAAAAAAAAGACACTAAACATGTCTTGACAGATCATCTGCATTTGAATCAAGCTGACGGGGGAGGGAAGGTGTTGATAAGTGTGTGATTAGCCATTAGCCGTTAGCGTGTAATGAAAGATTTCTCCCTTGAGTCTGTCACAGGATGGCTGTCATAAAACCGTGCTGGGGTTCGGTCCTCCATTAAAAAACCATAAAGCTGCTGAGGGACATGGGGGCGAGCGAGTATGTGGTGTGGCTCCTGTGTAGCCGTATCTTTGGGTCATTAGCGCTTTAATGTGACACTCATATGGCCTAAATGTGAGCGCGAGAGTGTTTGTGTATAACCTCTGCCAAGGACAACACACATGCAGCCGCTCGATTCATTTCTCACACACAAACTACTGAAATGCCTGCACACAAACTACCTACACTTAGAGCTGAGCTGTAGAACAGACTCAGTATATACCACAATACCTACATTTAGAGCTTAGAGTTATACACTCAGCCTAATGAGAAACTGTAGAACAGACTCAGTATATACCACAATACCTACATTTAGAGCTTAGAGTTATACACTCAGCCTAATGAGAAACTGTAGAACAGACTCAGTCTATACCACAGCTTACTATACATTTAAGAGCTTAGAGTCTATACCACAGTACCTAATGAGAAACTGTAGAACAGACTCAGTATATACCACAATACCTACATTTAGAGCTTAGAGTTATACACTCAGCCTAATGAGAAACTGTAGAACAGACTCAGTCTATACCACAGTACCTACATTTAGAGCTTAGAGCTATACACTAGACCTAATGAGAAACTGTAGGACAGACTCAGTCTATACCACAGTACCTACATTTAGAGCTTAGAGTTATACACTCAGCCTAATGAGAAACTGTAGAACAGACTCAGTTTATACCACAATACCTACATTTAGAGCTTAGAGTTATACACTCGACCTAATGAGAAACTGTAGAACAGACTCAGTATATACCACAGTACCTACATTTAGAGCTTAGAGTTATACACTCAACCTAATAAGAAATTGTAGGACAGACTCAGTCTATACCACAGTCCCTACATTTAGAGCTTAGAGTTATACACTTAACCTAATGAGAAACTGTAGAACAGACTCAGTCTATACCACAGTCCCTACATTTAGAGCTTAGAGTTATACACTCAACCTAATGAGAAACTGTAGAACAGACTCAGTCTATACCACAGTACCTACATTTAGAGCTTAGAGTTATACACTCAACTTAATGAGAAACTGTAGAACAGACTCAGTCTATACCACAGTACCTACATTTAGAGCTTAGAGTTATACACTCGACCTAATGAGAAACTGTAGAACAGACTCAGTCTATACCACAGTACCTACATTTAGAGCTTAGAGTTATACACTCAACCTAATGAGAAACTGTAGAACAGACTCAGTCTATACCACAGTACCTACATTTAGAGCTTAGAGTTATACACTCAGCCTAATGAGAAACTGTAGAACAGACTCAGTATATACCACAGTACCTACATTTAGAGCTTAGAGCTATACACTAGACCTAATGAGAAACTGTAGAACAGACTCAGTCTATACCACAGTACCTACATTTAGAGCTTAGAGTTATACACTCAACCTAATGAGAAACTGTAGAACAGACTCAGTTTATACCACAGTACCTACATTTAGAGCTTAGAGTTATACACTCGACCTAATGAGAAACTGTAGAACAGACTCAGTATATACCACAGTACCTACATTTAGAGCTTAGAGTTATACACTCAACCTAATGAGAAATTGTAGGACAGACTCAGTCTATACCACAGTCCCTACATTTAGAGCTTAGAGTTATACACTCAACCTAATGAGAAACTGTAGAACAGACTCAGTCTATACCACAGTACCTACATTTAGAGCTTAGAGTTATACACTCAACCTAATGAGAAACTGTAGAACAGACTCAGTATATACCACAGTACCTACATTTAGCATGAATTCTACATTCAAGCTATAGATTCTATATCACCTGTCTGTATAGAAGATTACACATTTCTGTAATTTATATTACTATACATTTTATTCTACTGGGTTTATTACATGTGTGTGTTTATTATATTGTCTAGCACTTGTGCCATCAGAAACTCTTTGTGTCTGAGACTGTACTTTGCTAACAAAACGATTCTGATTCTGAAGCTTTAGAGAGAACATGTGCCTGTTGTTCTTGATCCAGGGGGTAATTAACTCGGTCAGCTTAAACAGCATTGGTGAATGGAGATAAGGAGGCTGAGAAAATGGCCCTGTTGTTCTATTCTGAATACTGAGGATACAGACAAACGGCTTGCTTACAAACAAGTAAACCACTGATACTGCTATAAAGACAGGCTGTGTTATAGCATACAGTAGCTTACCGGAAATCTAACCAAGGCTCAGTTCTCTTTATTACAACCATAGGTGGGAAATGCACTGATGAATCAATCTTGTATTATATCGTCGCTGTCCAAAGAAAAACAGGTATCTCCAAAATGGCAACTTAACAGGAGAGGCCAAAAACCTCATTCAATTTGAATGAAAGTCAATGGAACCAAACGTCTTTCAAAGTCATTTTGGGCCATTACTGTTGGTTCATACCTCATGAAATTTCTACACCGTGTAAACATCATATCATGTGATCAAATGAGGCATTAAAGTAGAAATCAACAAAAATGGAGATACATGTTTTTCATTGGACAGCGACGATATACAGAGGTCATTAGTCTAAATGCAGCTCTGCGGTTTCGGTGCTGTATTTAGTCTGTTCCAGCTTCAATGTAAATGTATATGCATACATTTATATACTTACAAATCCCAGGAAAAATATCAGCACTCATTTCATGTACAGGGAAAAGCTTTCTGTCCTGTGTGCAGTGTTAGAAACAAGGACAGTCTCTACAAAACACACACACACACACACACACACACACACACACACAAGACTAAAACACCCTGCTGCACTCTCTCTTTCTCTCTCTCACTCTTATTTTTTCCTTTTACAGCAAATATAGAGGCTCTTTTTGTTCCTCTCACTCAGAATTCCCTTCAACACACACACTGTTCAAACAGGTGAATGTGTGTGTCTAATGGAAAAGGAGTTCAGGGTCACAGACACACACGCACACACACACAGACCACACACACATACACACACACACACACACACACAATCTCTCAATTTTACACATCTCTCAAAGAGCCTCTCCAGAGACAGAACAACTTCAGTTACACAGGGAAAGAGATTGAGACGGAGAGAGAGGGAGAGAGAGAGAGAGAGAGAGCAGGAGAGAAAATAGACAAAGTGTAAAATGGAAAGAATGGAGGTAAATGCTATGTGAATCTGAAATCACACCGCTTTAATAGAAATACAGGAGACTGAAAACGAATGACACAAGCGAGAGGACTGCACCTCTATTGTTTGTAGGAAGCCAGAGAATCATAACATATCAAGCTGCATCATACTGCATTAAATTGTACTGCAACCTAACCATGCACGACTTTAAAGGGGTATCTGTGGTGTACAGTTCTTCCCTGAAATCTGACTGGCCATCCCAGATACCACCCCAACATTTCTACTGTGTCTTTGACTTTTACCTCACTGTGGGTGGAGGTTTGTATCGTTAAGGGGAGAGCTGTTTTACTCTCTTTAATTGTTTTCTATTACAGAAACATTACGGATTTGGGATGCATTTGGTGTCAGTTTATAACACAACGTATCCTATGCGAGCACAGCATGTCGTATCACAGCGTATCGTATTATATCAGCATACTGCATCATAACAAACTCTGTCAAAGCATATCACACTGTATCACAGCGCATCATGTCACAGCATGTCATACTGTATCACAGTATACTGTATTACAGCATATAGCATTGTACAACAGCGTGTCGTACTCTATCACAGGGTGACGTATTGTATCACAGCATGCTATACTGTATCACAGTATACTGTATTGCATAAAACTGTATCACAGCATATAGCATTGTACAACAACGTGCCATACTATATCACAGGGTGTCGTATTGTATCACAGCATGCTATACTGTATCACAGTATACTGTATTACAGCATATAGCATTGTACAACAGTGTGTCGTACTCTATCACAGGGTGACGTATTGTATCACAGCATGCTATACTGTATCACAGTATACTGTATTACAGCATATAGCATTGTACAACAGCGTCATACTATATCACAGGGTGTCGTATTGTATCACAGCATGCTATACTGTATCACAGTATACTGTATTGCATAAAACTGTATCACAGCATATAGCATTGTACAACAGCGTGTCGTACTATATCACAGGGTGTCGTATTGTATCACAGCATGTCATGCTGTATCACAGTATACTGTATTACAGCATATAGCATTGTACAACAGCGTGTCGTACTATATCACAGGGTGTTGTATTGTATCACAGCATGTCATGCTGTATCACAGTATGCTCTATAAGATTAAACTGTATCACAGCATATAGCATTGTACAACAGTGTGTCATACTATATCACAGGGTGTCGTATTGTATCACAGCATGCTATACTGTATCACAGTATACTGTATTGCATAAAACTGTATCACAGCATATAGCGTTGTACAACAGCGTATCAGACTATATCACAGTATGCTCTGTATTTCAAACTGCAGCATGCAATACTGGATCACTGCATATCATAGTTGTATTGTAGTGTATTGTACCAGAGCCATATTATCATGGTATCACAGTGTATGACACCACAGCATATTATATGGTATCACAGTGTATGACATTGTATTGTAGTATGCTATATGGTATTGAACTGTATCACAGCATATCACTTTGTATTACAGAGTATTGTATTGTTTCCCATTGTATTACAGGATTTCGTATTGTATCATGCTGTATCACAGTACATCATATTGTAGAGTTGCATTGTACATTGTATTGCACATTAGATTCCTATACAAGCATTTCAGTTCTCTTTTTATCTCTTGAAATGAAAAAGGCTGTTTTGGTTACTGCTATGTAAATGAGCTCTGTTCTGATTGGCTGCTCAGTATTGTTATAGTGTTGACATGAATCAGCAGAGCTAAACTGCTGTAGGCTGAGCGTGGCTATTGTTTATGCGCTTCAGTTTCCATGTACCTTATGGACTGGGCCTTAAACAATATGTTTAGTAATGTTTACACACCGTATCACAGTCTTTCATTGAAAATATCATATATGATATGGGCCTGTTAAGTGCATCGCAATCGCTGTACGCAGCAACATGATCTCAGTAGGGGTATTTATCCATATCGTGCTCTGTAGTCTCTGGGCTATAATATGAAACCCAGGAGTGTGTGAGGATGCGGAGGGGGTGCAATGATGGATGAGCCTAGGACACACACATGCACATGCTCACACACACAGACACACACCCCAGGGATGCAGTGTGTTTCTGTAATTAAAGCTGCTCTAGTCTCTCATCACACAGCACGGCTAAAATAATAGCAGCAGCAAAAAGAGAACAAAAAAAAAAGACATAACACATAATCAGATAATAACACTCACAATAAGACTGTAGCAGGATGCCAGGAACAGGCTTCACGCAGGGATGTGAACACAGACGCTACAGGCCATGCGAAGACGTCTCACAAATGCAAATGTGAGCAGCATGCTGAGCGTTGTAGCAGGAGACACTATAGCCAAGCCTGCTCAAACTGACCTGTAGTGCTTTCTCCTGGTCTGAACAAGTTTCTGGTCTTTCACTGTGTTTTTATACGTTTACACTCTCTGATGTGTTCTCTACCTACTGGAATAACACAAGATCCATTTACACGTTCTCTGATGTGTTCTCTACCTACTGGAATAACACAAGATCCATTTACAGGTTCTCCAACATGTCTGCTATCTATTGGGATAACACAAGATCCCATTTACAGGTTCTTTGATGTGTTCTCTACCTACTGGAATAACACAAGATCCATTTACAGGTTCTCCAACATGTCCGCTATCTATTGGGATAACACAAAATCCATTTACAGGTTCTCTGACGTGTCCTCTACCTACTGGAATAACACAAGATCCATTTACAGATTCTCCAACATGTCCGCTATCTATTGGGATAACACAAGATCCATTTACAGGTTCTCCAACATGTCTGCTATCTATTGGGATAACAAAAGATCCATTTACAGGTTCTCTGATGTGTCCTCTATGTATTGGAATAACACATGATCCCATTTGCAGGTTCGCTGATATGTCCTCTACCTATTGGAATAACACAAGATCTGATTTACAGGTTCTCTGATGTGTCCTCTACCTATTGGAATAACACAAGATCTGATTTACAGGTTCTCTGATATGTGGTCTATGCATTGGAATGACACAAGATCCCATTTGCAGGTTCTCTGATGTGTCCTCTACCTATTGGAATAACACAGGATCCCATTTACAGGTTCTCTGATGTGTCCTCTACCTATTGGAATAACACAGGATCCCATTTACAGGTTCTCTGATGTGTCCTCTACCTATTGGAATAACACAGGATCCCATTTACAGGTTCTCTGATATGTCCTCTACCTATTGGAATAACACAAGATCTGATTTACAGGTTCTCTAATAGGTCCGCTATCTATAGGGATAACACTAAATCCGATTTACATTTTCTCTGATGGTTCTCTACCTATTACAATAACATGAGATCCCATTTACAGGCGTTCTGATTTGTGCTCTGTTGTGCAAAACTGTGTTTTTTTTTACAGAACAGAAAAAAACAAGAATAAGGTTTTATTAATTATGCAGATGATAGTTTGTTGTATGTGAGCTGATGTGCAAATTTGGTACCACACAGCATTTGCTTTCCTGTAACTGGTGGAGACGCATTATTTAACAGGTATAAATACATAGCTAAAATCTAATCAGATTACAATCCAAATATAACTGACATGAAACGACCAGCTGAGGCCATAGTCTTCAAATCTGTGTAGCTAAAAAACCTGCTGGGTCAAAATCTGCACTCACAGCTGATCAACATGCATAGCATCTCACACACACACGCTCTGAGCGTAATACGCACTGTACATCAAAACCAGAGTGAACAGTGCAACAACGCCACTTCAAACAGCCTCTGTGGAGGTGAGGCCCTGCAAAATTAATAAAAGCCGCACAGCACAGCAGGAGACCAAGAGTGTGCAAGGAGTGTGTGAGGAACTAAAGACGATAAGGTCACTGCAGGTGACGGAGGACGGAGTACAGACCGAGGGGAGAAACACGGAGTACGTGTTACAAAACTGAGATCATTCATCTTCATCCGAGGGAGTGACTGAAGGAGCAAGTGAGAGAGTAAGTGACAAAGGGAGGGCGGGAGAGAGGGAGAGAGGCTGCCTCCAGAAACCCATAAAGTTACTGCTTTTTCCAAACAGTCCTCCTTCCCTCCCCTGTGACCTGGAAACCGATTCTGTGACGCCATCTTACCACCTGTCCGAATACTGGAGGAGACGTGAGAAGCCCATTCATACTGGCCAAAGATGCTTCAAGGAAAGACGCACCAGTGTATGGAAGGCCTTCTACAGACATGCCCAGAGAGGACAGACAAACACTTTGGGCCTTAGATTCTTTAAGAAATATTTTTATTTGGGTTTATATAATTATATGTATACATGTTATGTACTTTGGGTAAAAAAAAACAAAAAAAAACATAATTATTTGTTATACATGAAAACCACAAAAACTGAATCAGCAGGGTAAAAATGCCTGAATAACCCATGGTTAACCATGGTTATTGGCTCAGTTTATCAATAGTGGACATCAAATTTAATAACGCTAAAAGGAATCAGCTGCCACAGCTCCCTAATTTCTACTTGTACACTCTACTCCTTATACTCCACAGAGGAAGCCAGGACAAGGAGGACAGTAGCAGCAGCAAAGGTTTCTGGACACAGAGAGAGTAAGTATAGAAGTGGGTGAGTAAGTGAGTGAGCGAGTGAGGTAGGAAGCGAGTGAGGTGAGTGGATGATTGAGTTTGTGAGCGGTTAAGTGTGGGAGGAAGTGAATGAGTGGAAGAATGAGGGGGAAGTGAGTGAGGAAGTGAGGAAATGCATGGGTGATTGAGTGAGTGGGTGAGTTGGGGAGGAAGTGAGTAAGGAAGAGAGTGAGAGTGAGTGAGTGAATGAGTAAGTCAGGAAGTGAGTAAGAAAGTGAGTGAGTAAGTGAGGGAGTGAGTGAGCGAAGAAGGAGGTCGGTGGGGAAGAGAGTGAGTGAGTAAGTGAGTGAGTGGGGGAGGAAGACAGCGAGGAAGTGAGTGAGTGAGTGAAGAAGGACGTCGGTGGGGAAGAGAGTGAGTAACTGAGTGAGTGGGGGAGGAAGACGGCGAGAAAGTGAGTGAGTGAATAAGTGAGTGAGTGAGTGAAGAAGGACGTTGGTGGGGAAGAGAGTGACTAACTGAGTGAGTGGGGAAGGAAGACAGCGAGAAAGTGAGTGAGTGAATAAGTGAGTGAGTGAGTGAAGAAGGACGTCGGTGGGGAAGTGAGTGTGGAAGTGAGTGAGTGAGTGAGTGAGTGAATAAGTGAGTGAGTGAGTGAAGAAGGACGTCGGTGGGGAAGAGAGTGACTAACTGAGTGAGTGGGGAAGGAAGACAGCGAGAAAGTGAGTGATTGAATAAGTGAGTGAGTGAGTGAAGAAGGACGTCGGTGGGGAAGTGAGTGTGGAAGTGAGTGAGTGAGTGAGTGAGTGAATAAGTGAGTGAGTGAGTGAGTGAGTGACAGTGTTGGAGGTGCACACAGCCGCACACAGACACCCTGTCCTGTAATAACCCTCCATTCACACGGTGCCATTCTCTATTCTCTCCTATTCAAATCCGCACAGGATGAGCTAAAGCTGCACAGGATGAGCAGCTTTGTGAGCTGAACACTCTCAGACACGCTACAGGAACCGTAATTAACTCAGCCTGATGCAATCTGAGAGGACTCCTGCGCACAGACGCTGTAGAGGATGGGCAGGGTGGGCTAACCCATAGTTAATTAACATTTATGGGTTCAAAGAGCTTCCTCACCAGCAGAAACATATTAAACACCAAAGAGGCGCAATCAATTACTGAGACACACACAGCATTAACGCTAACACCACCGCTACTCAAGCGTGGACAACACAGAGCACCAGCTCAGCCATCATAAATACACCATCGGATATTACATACTGTAACAGTTCACCCTACATACACTACTGTGCAAAGACAGAGACCCCTATTTACTTCCCGGTCAAAGCAGGATCACAGAACTACACACAACAACTACGTATGAAGGATTGTGTGTGTCTACTCTTTACCTTTATTACAGGACCATCCTTTACAAGACCAGACCACTCATTTCAAAAGGACTACAGATCGGATGGACTTCACCCTGACTCAAAAAACTTCCTTATGCATGTACATTAACTTCTAATCTCTAATATAACCTCTAATATCTAACTAATCTCTAATAAATAACCTTCTCAAAAATACTCAGCGTCAAATGAATAGCCAAAGGATCAATGCGATCTACCAGAGGATCTTCAAAGCTGCTGCAGTTTATAAGTGAAGCGGGAACAGATGATGTGTATAATAGTGCTGCTATGGTGCATCATGCTGTGTTTGTTTTGTGTGAGTAGATCATTAGTAGCCGTGTGAGTGTGACTGTGAGCTATTCAACTGATTAAGTCCATTAATACAGCATTAACAATATCTGTATTAGTGTCTGGGCCGCTTCTCTCCACTAACACCCCTAACATCCCACCGACCCGGGGGAGCAGAGCTGTCTGTGCACCTGCAGGACGGACGAGCGAGGAGTAAGTGATGGAGTGAGTGTCGCAGATGGAGGACTAATCTCAGCATGTGGAGATTTACAGTCCTCATACATCAACACACACATCACACCCAGTGAGATAGAGAGAGAGAGGGGATAGGGCAAGAGGAGAGAGGAGAGAGAGAGAGAGAAATAAATGAATTGCCTCTCTCCATTTTCTGTTCCCCATCACTCCTCCCCCCCTTGAGGAGAGCCCCTCCCCCCAAATCAAAACTACAGCACCATATCACTTCTAAAGGAACTGATTGTCCATCCACAACAACACGCTCAGAGATGTTCAGTGGAGTGAAAGAAACAGATCAGGAAAAAATAATACTAATAAAATAAACAGAAAATAAGAAAAAAACATATATAAATAAATAAAAAAAGTCTTAAAATGATTAAAAAGAAAAGTAAAATAAAAGCCAATTTATTTACTTAATTATGCACAGCTCAGACATAACATTATCACCAGCTATGGGCAGCATCCTCTGACCACTGATGAAGGACTAGAGGATGACCAACACTGCACTGTGCAGCAGCAGAGGAGCTATCGTCTCTGACTGTCCATCTACAAGGTGGACCAGCAAGGTAGGAGTGTCTAATAGAGTGGACAGTGACACACCAGCACCATACACACTACTGTCACATCAGTGTCACTGCGGTGCTGCGAATGATCCACCACCCACATAATGCCTGCTCTGTGAGGGTCCTGACCATTCAAGAACATGGTAATACGGTATACTACGGCTCTTTATGTAAATAATACTGTACCTGCACTTCTGGTTAGATGCTGACATTTCATTGGCTCTGTACCTGTACTCTGCACAATGACAATACAGTTGAATCTAATCTAATCTAATCTATACAGAGAAACAGATGGACTACAGTCTGTAACTGTAGAACTACAAGGTAGAAGAGTGTAGATACATTAAGTGGTCATAATCTTATGCCTGTTTATGTACATAGAATATAAAAAAAAACTATAGATTAAAAATCAATTAATGAAAAAGACAAAAATATAACAATAGAGGGTAAAATAAAAAAACAAATACTGATCAAATGCAGTTATGTAGAGAATTTTAATCATGAGCTCATTAAAATGATGAGCCTATTGAAGACCAGCCCTTAATGTGGTCAAGTTATCACAAACCCAGCAAAGGAAACCTGCCTAGTGTCTACAAACGCTGGACGGGACCATACGAGCAGATGCTGGAAATCCACTGATGGATGGTTATCATCGTTATGCCAGTATTGGATTTACACAAGCTTTCATCAACCGAAACCCGGTTAACGCCGTAAACGGGTTAGCGCCCCCGCGGCTGGCGGAGAAATGATCTCCAATATGAAGTTATGTGATTCTGCGCGTGCTGAGCTTTCACTGGAGCTTCTATTCATCATCCATCCTCAACACCACGCTTGCATGCTGATTGGCTGCTTGTGAGGTGCGCCCCACAAATGGAGCGCTCCGATTGGCTGAGGTCGCGCTCCTCATTAGGAGATGCCTTGGACACGGTAGTTGACCCCTTGGAAGGTACCAGAACGATCGCTGTGATAAATGAGTTTGGAAACACAAGCGGCCCAGCCCCCAACTGAGCCTGCAGCAGCAGCAGCAGCAGCAGAAACTGCAGCAGAGGAAAACGCATGCAGGGTGCTGCATCTGCAGGCCACCAGCTGCTTAAAGCGATAGTTTGATTTTTCATTTTCTCAGTCAAGACATATTTATCTCTTTAACTTTTAGTAACTTTTAATGTGGCTCATAATAATAGAATAATATAATAATAATAATAATAATAATATACCCCACCAGTTAGAAAGATGCTAACTACTCGCTTCAAAGCGTGTGGAGTTCAGTAATCAGTACTGGAGAACTGGAGTTCAGTTCAGTAACCTTTATTATCTAGTTTCTGACGCTGTATGACTAGCACTGTAGTGCTATATGTTGGCAGTTGGTAAATATGGTCTATTCCTAATACTGCTGTACTAAAATGTGCAGAAGCATATTCTCTATAGAAGCGTTTTTGAAAATCAATAAAATGAAGCAATAAGACCCTCGAGGCCTTGAAGATGGGTGTTCTTAGACACAACGTGGAGTACCTTAAACCCCCAACACCACTTTTATATGGTCAGCAAACATTAAAAATATCAAATATATAAAAAAAACAAATTTAAAATATATTAATAAAAATAACTGAAGTGAGTAACTGTTCCACAAAGAAATGTAGTTCCTTTAACGTCAACATACTCCGCCTAGCATCACACAGCAACACATGCCACCACGTAGCAAAAGGGTACTAAAGAATGCCAGTAAGGAAATCCAATAAACCCAGGTTCAAGTTTATATTATATTATAAGTTATAAACAGGTCAAGAAATAAACTGTAGTTAACAATGACAAAAAAGACAAATAAGTGATTTTACAATTAGATAAAATTATTAAAAACAGAACTTCAAAAAAGGAAGAGAAAAGAAAAGAAAAAATGTTATTAAAAATAATTAAAAACAAAAACATAAAAATACAAACAAATAATTAAATAAGGTGAAATAATTATTCTGGCCTGGTAAGTTTTTTCTAAAAAAAGAAATAAATAAATAAAAAACCTTTATTTCCATCCAATAACGAATGATTCTATTTACATCTTTAACCATTTAAATGTCCATATTAAATATTAGACTTCAATGTGATCAGTTATCACAAAACCAACAAAACCTTGACCCACAAACCCTCCCGCCCACTGTTCCCACCAGTGACCAACATCAAATAATTAATACACACATTTTCTAAAACGTTGCTATTATAAATAATAGAAATAAGGAGTTATTATCACTAAGTAGTGTGGTTCCTTCAATGCTGCCGCTCACTGCATAGCACCATGCAGCGTCACAACCCCGTTACGTAGCAGAGCGATACTAAAGAATGCCGTCAGGGAGAGCCAATAAACGCCAGGTTCAAGTTTATATTTGCACTCTACTCATATAAACTGAATGAAATAAAAATACTGAGCATCATTTAATCACACTTGGCATCACCTTTTCACAGCCTGGCAGCTTTGTACCTGAAAGATACGAGCTGAAAACGGTTGGAATCATAATGTAAACCAAGGTGACCTACCGTTAGCATAGACATTAGCATGCTAGCTACATTAGCATTTCAAGCCACATGTGATCTACAGAGGCCTTCTGTGTCTCCTTATGGATTTAAATGGGTGTAGTAATGGAAAAGCACTGTATTTAAACCCAGTGCCTTCAAATTTCTGGACGCTGCCTGGTGCAAGGTGACACGATGCAACTCTTCTATGACCTATCTATATAATCTATGAACCCCGTCATACACCATTTAGGTGTTTATAGCCCCATCATCCTCGTGTAGCACCATCTGCGATGAGTTACTACGTAATTCTTCTGAGCGTATCATGTGATGATGTAGAAACCTTCACTTTAGAAATACTTTGTGGCCACTGAGTTGCCAATGTCAGTGCTAATGAACAGAGAGGCCATTCTCTCTATTATAGGTCAACGTCCCATCAAACAGATTATAACGCTGTTATTTTAAGGCCAAATTCTTATATAATGTTTCCTTACAGTTTTGTAGGGGACCTTTCGAGTCTTTCCCAGCAAATAAGCAGCAAAGTAGCCTGACCACCCTAGCTTTCAGTAGGTGTCGATGCTTTTAGAGATTTCTGGTCATTTGCAGAGATTTGAAGACCCTGCTGTGAGAAGCACCTGGAGAATAGAGGGGCATTAGAAATATAAGATGATGCTGCTCTTGTGCTGTAAGCCATCGAGTAAAGCGCACATGTGGTGCCTCAGCCTCTCCATTCTCCCTCATACACGGACTCACAAACAGTGTTTCTGTGTAGCCGTGCGCTACGGCAATAAAACAGTGGGTGGAAATCCCATTGACTCCTTTTAAAGCATGAAACTCTAGACTAAGCAAGACCCAGGGGAGCTTTAAAACACCTGGGAGATTCTCTAAAGGCTTCAGATACAACAATTTAGCTTTAATAAAGGCCCTACTTAGGGAACACTCCAGTCAAAAACACTAACGTGGCAAAAATGAATGAAAACTAATGGGGGCTTAGTTAGCCTAATCTCATTCGGATGATTAGAAGCTCTCTTTTCACAACCACAAGCTAGGCACATAACAGCATCCTTAGCTGTAGCTGTTGTGGTCAGCGATAACAAGCTCGCTGCAGTGTAACTGTATCGGACTCACTGCTCACTAAAACAAGTGGAGAATTTGTGAGTAAAGTGCAGATTCACATCTTTTTTTTGCAGTGAGGGGAGGGGGCACAGATCTGAATCCCAACCCTGATAGCAAGAGAATGGTGGACCACCGTTGGCCCACTAATGGCAAAGCTTACAGTCCACTAGTGTTTTGCTCAGCACTGTTTGGGCACCCTGCCAGTGTACACTGCACCTGACTGACCCAACAGCCACGATTGCAGACATTCAGTGAACAGTGATGCCCCTCCATGAATCATCCTGTTAGTGCAGCACCGTTGGCAGACGGCTGCAGGACTACATGTACACAGACCGCTTTGACGACTATCCATAACACCACATCGGCATCACCAAAGACTGCAACGGTGTCATGCCAGACTGTCATGGAGTGACTCAGAAAGGCAGCGGGTCATCTTCAGTGACGAGTCCCACTTTGGTCTTGGTGTAGTCGGCCAATGAATCTGTGTGTGGAGTTGAACACACCATCCAGAAGGCATGGTGTGACTCCATCACCACTCCTATCGCACAATCTGCAGCAGCTGTGTGAGAATATTCGAGCTGCATGGAAGGGATTATCACAGGACACCATTAGGAACTTCTACAACTCCTTAGCAACTTTAGAGAGTAGGTGGTGTAGCAGGCTTAGACTAGATGGTAGGAAACAAAGTGAGTGTGTGAAGAAAACAGATGCTGTATTTTTGTTTACCTTATCATTAATTTTAGGCACCACACCTGTTTTCTTGGATGTGCAATCTTCACATTATTGGTGAGCCAGCCAGGAGTGACCATTATTCTAATGTTATTCATTATGCCAAGATGACCAGCTGGAGAGGAACTGGGCAACAAGGAAATCAAAGAAATCAACCAAAGCATAAAAGATGCAGGACTGAACATTCCAACAAACTGGACATCTCAATTAAATCAATCAAAGGACATGCACCATAGTGACAAATACATCCACCTAGAGAAAGATAACCAAACAGGTGAAACTGACAGGAGTGTTACAAATGAGGTGCACTGCATGATGGAGACAGTGGTAAAGGAGTGGAGATCACTTACACCACAGGCTCTCAAAGTGGCACACTGCTGTGAAGGTCACCTCTAATCTAACCTAGCCCCACACACACTGAGTTTCACACATCAGTAAGGCTACTGGCCTAGTTTCTGGATTGCTTTTACCAGCAATGCACCCAATTTCAATCCAACATGATCAAAAACATACAAAGCACCAATCGTTAGACACAGTGCGGGTATCTAAGACCGTTCATATGAGTGGCGATGAAAATGAGAGAGAGGGATTTTGCTCCCCTTCAGGGGTCAGCATGCAAACAGCAAATCAGCAGGGGACCTACTGGAATGTGTGGAACCACTTCACAAAGTCTTTGAGGAACATCAGACAACAGGTTTATGATTACTGCTCACGTGGAGCATCAAGACACCCAAGAACTACTGCAGGTTTGAGAAGTTTGACATCATAATCCACAGACAAACAGTGTCAAACTTCTCAGTGTCTTGAATTCCAGTTCGGTCCTAGAATTTTAGTGCCTCGCTGACTGTTGATGTTGTCGGTGTTGTGCACCTACACAATAGTAAAGTTAAACTTTCTGTTTTCTTTAAACACAATTTGTAAGCCTGTATGTATCCCTCCTGCGTAAACAGACTTTAAGGCCCAGATACCAACAATGTCTTAGGCACCAGGCAGCATATTCATAACTACAGCCGAAAGATTAATTGACTTTTTGTCCAAATTGCTGTTTAAAAGAGTCCAATATTCAAATTGCAGGAGCTGTAAGCCCAATTTAGCAAAACCCTGTCTTATATGGGAATGTTAATATAATATCAGAGCTTGTAACCTCCCTGTGGGGAGCAGTAAGACCAATCAGAGGCAACCAAATACTTAAATGCTTTTGGCATAAACCACAGCTAACTGAGACAGGGGGTGTTCTTTTCTTATTGACCAAATCACAGGGCTGTACTTTGGTTCCCACGAATTGTGGTTGGTGTAGCTCAGCGGATAAGACCACTACCCGCCCCAGAGCCAACACCACATGTGGGAGACTGGGGTTTGAATCCCAGTCTAGGTGACTATGCTATGCTACACCAATAAGAGTCCTTGGGCAAGACTCCTAACACTACATTGGCCCACCTGTAATAGGATTAACCTTGTAAGTCGCTCTGGACAAGAGCATCAGCTAAATGCCATAAATGTAAATAACTGCAATGTAAATTGCAGTTGCAATACTGACCAGAGAAATCGCATTTCGATATTCTTCCCCAATGTTCTTCATATTCATAACCATTTCACGTAATAGCATTTCAAGTATAATGGATTTATTCAGCTTTGTAAATTGTTCTCTGATATCTAATAGAAGGTGGAAAATGCCTAGATCCAGTTTTACACTTCCTTTCACAGCCATATGATTCTGGTTCTGATGACCACCACTGTGAACAGTTCTGGCTGTCTAAGTTTCTCTAGAACGGAGCCTTTCAAACTAAGAGCATTGTGAACAGATATCTGACATGTGTTGGTATATACTCACTGCTTCAGTACAGTGTTGGGAGACTGTAATGGATAATGATCTCTGCTGGAAATGCCTAAAGTTACAGGGTACATTTGACAGCCTGTCTGGGAAGGAGTACTGTATATGCTGGGAGAATGGATGGAGTAAGTCATAGCAGTTTGCTTCCAGTTGTGTTTACTGGGCAATAGAGAGACTGTGATGAACTTAACCAATTGTGAACTCAGGATTGTTGTTACAGGCCTGGCTGCAGAATCAAGGATCATTTTGAGACACTGGAAATCATCTAAAATTCCTGACCTGAAAGAAATGCTGAATTTGTTTATATTTATACTGACCAATGTGGAAAAGAAAGTAAGGTATGGGAAAATCTGTGGTGTAATATGTCATTTGATGTTTAGCTGGAAGTTTAGCCGGACCTGTGTTTGTTGTCACATGATTTTGTATTTGAATGCTGTTTTCTGGGACTGTTTTACTATCTAATCGAAGTGTGGAAACAAAAACCTTAATTTAAAAATAAAAAGGTCTGTATTGGAATCGCATATGTGTTAACATGCTGTCTGTAGTCTACAGAGTCAGCTCAGACTGTAACACAGACACTCTGCCTCAAAAGAGAGAGGGGGGCCTATCTGACTTGCAGCCCCCTGCTGTTTAAATCTTCCGGAGTCACAGACACTGCCATTATTAGATCAGAGACAGCTCTCATACACAGCAGTCTGTTCCTGAGCTGAGGAGGCTGTGCCAGGCTCTGTCCAGACATGTGAAGCTACAGAGAAGATGGTTGGGGCTAAACAGCTACTTACTGTTTGGACAGAGCTGAAACAGCTATAGGGTGAATGGGTGGAGCTAAACTGCTGTAGGTTCACTGGGTGGAGCTAAACTGCGGTAGTATGAATGGCTGGGGCAAAAATACTGTAGAGTTAATGAGTGGGGCTAAATTGCTGTGGACTGTAGCCTGAATAGGTGGGGTTAAACTGCTATAGGCTGAATGGGTGGAGCTAAACTGCTGTAGGCTGAATGGGTGGGGCTAAAATGCTGTAGACTTAACAGGTGGAGCAAAACTGCTGTAGGCTGAAAGGGTGAAGCTAAATCACAGTAGGCTGAATGGCTGGAGCTAAACTGCTGTAGGCAGAATGGGTGGGGCTAAAATGCTGTAGACATAAAGGGTGGGGCTGAACTGCTGCAAACTGAATAGGTGGCAATAAACTATATAGGCTGAATGGGTGGAGGTTAACTGCTTTTGGCTAAATAATTGTTGGGTATAAACTACTAGAAGCTGAATGGGTGGAGCTAAACTGAGGAAAAACTGCTGTAGGCTGAATGGGCAGGGCTAAAGTGCTGTAGGCTTAATTGGCAGGGATAAACAACTGTTGGCTGAAGGAGTGCATATACGCAAATGACTTGTTTCCTGTGACATCATTTAACTGTTACCAGCTAACTCAAAGAGAACTGTTATTGCTGCTCAGTTTCTATAGACGGACAGGAGAGTGAAAGGTGCATTCTGGTTCCCTGTCTACATTACTTGTTTATATACTTCTGACGACTTCCAACTACTTTACTAAGTTTTCCATGATGCTGACTTTTAGAATTTTGGGAATTTTACTCAAATGATGAGCATTGTTTTCAAAAAACCCACATAAACAGAACATCTACATGGACAATACCTGACACCCAGTTACAGTGAGATTTTTCCACATGTGCCTTTTTAGTATGTATTCTAAACAACACGGATCTCAGCTCTCACCACACGTCTCTACTCCCAGCATTCAGAGTGCAGTCACTCACCAACAGCCAATAAATTAACATGATTTTACATTCAATTACCATAAATCACTCAAGCCCCTCCCCCCAGCTGTAAACCCACGCATTCAATGAAATGGCCATACAGCCTCCTTCCTGCCTGCAGCTCAGACAATGTTCTCCACCTGAACAGCTCTTAAGCCCCCATACAGACCAGCCGGTGCCCTCTGTTGCAATTAATAATTGATCACTGGAACAGGCCGGGTCTGATGTCTATTGATCCCCACCATTATCCCTTCGTTATGGTATTGATTGGGCCCTCATGGGTGAAGGACTGCAGATGAGAGGAGTTCAGTTCCGTCACTCAAAACTCAGAAAAGATCAAGTTCCTCTACCAAAAAGCTCATACTGTCATACTGTCTGAAGACTAAAGCCATACTTTGTTACAAAAACCATCCGTTCCCCAAACCCGGATAGCAAGAGATTAGCGGACCACTGCTGGCCCACTTAGGGAAAAGCCGGTGGTCCACCGGTAGTTAAGCAGGGTGTTAGACAGAATGCCGCTTTTCATTACTCATTTTACACTGAAGGTTTTCTTCATTTTATACTTTCGTTATTCGTCCTAAATTGGTTGAGTAAATTATTTGTAATGCCAGCAGCAACAGTTTCAATTTCACCTCAGGCCTGGTCCACGAGATTAAAAACTAGTTAGATCTGGGTAATCTGGGTGGTCTAAGGGAGGACAAGCGGTGGCACATGACACTATTGGGGTGGCGACCTCATCAAGCCAACTTAGCAATATATCGTCACTGTCCAATGAAAAATATGTATCTCCATTTTTTCCGATTTTTACTTTCATGCATTATGGGAACACAAAAATTGTCATTTACATTGCGTAAAATTATATCATGGCTGGATCAACAGAAATGGCCCAAAATTGCTTTAGCCTCTCCTGTAAAGCTGCCATTTTGTAGATACTTGTTCTTCTTTGGAAAGCAGCGATATGCTCACTGTCTGGGAATGTTTGCATGTTTGGTGTCTGAAGTTTGGTTAGTTTTAGCGCTGAGGCTAATGCTGCTAATGTGGTAAGTAATAAAAGTTTATATCTACTAGCTTAGCATTGCGCTAACTGTGTTGAGTGTTGAGTAATGTCTAATAATCTATGTAGTTTCTGACACTGTATGACACCATAAGTGGCTAAAAATGTGCTACCTAGCTCCTGTGCTAAAGCTGAAGAAGCAGTAAACACTGCATGTCTTGGGTGGAGTTAGAGGGGGATTTTAGTTTCCACTGAAAATAAGTGGGGTTAAACTGGGGGAAGAGATTGTTACAGAGAACTAAAGGACCCCCGGACCTCTGCAGCGCAGATTATACCTACATTAAAAGGTGGAAATAATGTTCCACCTTTAATGTTGAAGATCACTGCAGGACTCAGAGTCGCCCCTGAAATACGGTCAATTAGCTGAGCATCCTACAGTGTTCAATGAACGAGGATCAGGGTACTCCTCCTCCTCCTCCTGCCTCCCCTGGAGCCTTCCCTCTGGTGGGAGTTATTAAAGGTTAAGATTACAGCGCTGCAGCGTCCTTGAGCAGGACGACCCCTCACGCCTACAGAAGCGCTTCTCTGAAGAGAACACGGAGGGTAAAACGAGACAGCACGGCTGCTGAAATAAGAGATGCGGAGAGAGTCATCGACTCAGCCTTTAATCTACATACAGATTTAATCTAGTCATTAATAAATATATTTTAGCATGATATGTTCCTTGTTAATATAATCACTCTCAGATGCCACTTTAATTGTTTTCAGTTTCTGTTTATTATTATTATTATTAATATTATTATTATTATTGTTGTTGTTGTTGTTGTTGCTATTATTGTTATATGGTTGTTATTATTATTATTATTATCATTATTATTATCATTATTATGATATTATGATTGTTATATTAGTATTATTAGTATTATTATTAATAACAACAACAATAATAATAATAATAATAAATGGACAAAAATGTGTCACTTTGTATGTTTAAGGTGGTAGTCAGTTCAGGCTCCTGCAGATGGCATGACACGAGGATGACGGGACTATAAAGCCCTGTGGGGTGTAAGTGATGGGATCCATAGATTGAGAAGAGGTGCTACAGTGCAGTGAATGTCTCGTTCCATGTGTGGAAAATGGCTCCAGAGCAGATGTTAATGATTGGCTAAAAGGAGTGACATTTGGGCTCCTGGGCATGTCAAAGACCATAGTGTGGAGGAAGTAGCTGAATCTGCAGGTGTATCACAATAAGATCGAACATTTAACAGAGCATCACAGTACCTTCATTTAGAGTGAGTTATATGTTCAACCTAATGAGAATCTGTAAACAGTGATACCACTCAAACAGTATATTCCTCAAAACTACATATCACATAGTGTTAGTATTGGATTTGTAAACGCCATGCTGTATGTGGGTGAATAGGTCTTCGCTGTTAGGATTGTGAACATATGGAAAATTTTTTGGGTTAAGTGGTGATTGAGGTTTAAAGGGATGAACATTCGGTTGATACACTAGGTCGAAGGTTCACTAGTTTTAGTGCTAATAGTGACGTGTTAGCTTCCATGAGGCACTATCATAACATCCTGGAGCTGGAGTTCTCAACTGTTCTCAACTGTTCTGCATAATTCATGAACAATAATCTCCCACAAGCACTCCTAGCAGGCGATTTTTTTATCTGCTTTGGACCGTCATCCAGAGTTCAACAAATCCCAAGATATGGATTTGAAATGAAATGTTGGTATTGTAGTACACATTCTCTGATCGGATCAGTGCTGCTGCATGAAGCAGCCCCCACACTTCAGAGGTCACACAAGCCAAAGCAGCACCACTACTGGTCTAAAAAATGACCATGGTGATGAAGGGGGGGGTGGGGGGGGGGGGGTTGTATAGGACGGGCCGGAGGGAGGGTCGGGGAGTAGACGCGGGAGCTGTGGTAGGGGGGGGGGGGAGGGAAGATAAGAGGAGGGAGAGAACGGCGAAGCGATGGTGGGGGAGAAGGAAAGGAGGCTGGAGTGCGGAGG
>JAMWET010003263.1:0-207500 GCA_024036415.1 Prochilodus magdalenae
ATAACTCACTCTAAATGTAGGTATTGTGGTATATAATGAATCTGTTCTACAGTTTTTCATTAGGGTGAATGTATAACTCTAAATGTAGGTATGGTGGTATATACTGAGTCTGTTCTACAGTTTCTCATTAGGTTGAATGTATAACTCACTCTAAATGTAGGTATTCTGGTATATACTGAGTCTGTTCTACAGTTTCTCATTATGTTGAATGTATAACTCACTCTGAATGTAGGTATTGTGGTATATACTGAATCTGTTCTACAGTTTCTCATTAGGTTGAATGTATTACTCTAAATGTAGGTATTGTAGTATATACTGAGTCTGTTCTACAGTTTCTCAGTAGGTTGAATGTGTAACTCACTCTAAATGTAGGTATTCTGGTATATACTGAGTCTGTTCTACAGTTTCTCATTAGGCTGAATGTATAACTCACTCTAAATGTAGGTATTGTGGTATATACTGAGTCTGTTCTACAGTTTCTCATTAGGTTGAATGTATAACTAAATGTAGGTGTTGTGGTATATACTGAGTCTGTTCTACAGTTTCTCATTAGGTTGAATGTATAACTCTAAATGTAGGTATTGTGGTATATACTAAGTCTGTTCTACAGTTTCTCATTAGGTTGAATGTATAACTCTAAATGTAGGTATTCTGGTATATACCGAGTCTGTTCTACAGTTTAACATTAGGCTGAATGTATAACTCTAAATGTAGGTATTGTGGTATATACTGAGTCTGTTCTACAGTTTCTCATTATGTTGAATGTATAACTCACTCTAAATGTAGGTATTGTGGTATATACTGAATCTGTTCTACAGTTTCTCATTAGGCTGAATGTATAACTCTAAATGTATGTATTGTGGTATATACTGAGTCTGTTCTACAGTTTCTCATTAGGTTGAATGTGTAACTCACTCTAAATGTAGGTATTGTGGTATATACTGAGTCTGTTCTACAGTTTCTCATTAGGCTGAATGTATAACTCACTCTAAATGTAGGTATTCTGGTATATACTGAGTCTGTTCTACAGTTTCTCATTAGGTTGAATGTATAACTCACTCTAAATGTAGGTATTGTGGTATATACTGAGTCTGTTCTACAGTTTCTCATTAGGTTGAATGTGTAACTCACTCTAAATGTAGGTATTGTGGTATATACTGAATCTGTTCTACAGTTTTTCATTAGGGTGAATGTATAACTCTAAATGTAGGTATTGTGGTATATACTGAGTCTGTTCTACAGTTTCTCATTAGGTTGAATGTATAACTCACTCTAAATGTAGGTATTCTGGTATATACTGAGTCTGTTCTACAGTTTCTCATTAGGTTGAATGTATAACTCACTCTAAATGTAGGTATTGTGGTATATACTGAATCTGTTCTACAGTTTCTCATTAGGTTGAATGTATAACTCTAAATGTAGGTATTGTGGTATATACTGAGTCGTGTTCTACAGTTTCTCATTAGGTTGAATGTATAACTCTAAATGTAGGTATTGTGGTATATACTGAGTCTGTTCTACAGTTTCTCATTAGGTTGAATGTATAACTCACTCTAAATGTAGGTATTCTGGTATATACTGAGTCTGTTCTACAGTTTCTCATTAGGTTAAATGTATAACTCACTCTAAATGTATGTATTGTGGTATATACTAAATCTGTTCTACAGTTTCTCATTAGGCTGAATGTATAACTCTAAATGTATGTATTGTGGTATATACTGAGTCTGTTCTACAGTTTCTCATTAGGCTGAATGTATAACTCACTCTAAATGTAGGTATTGTGGTATATACTGAGTCTGTTCTACAGTTTCTCATTAGGCTGAATGTATAACTCACTCTAAATGTAGGTATTGTGGTATATACTGAGTCTGTTCTACAGTTTCTCATTAGGCTGAATGTATAACTCACTTTAAATGTAGGTATTGTGGTATATACTGAGTCTGTTCTACAGTTTCTCATTAGGCTGAATGTATAACTCACTCTAAATGTAGGTATTGTGGTATATACTGAATTGTGTTCTTCAGTTTCTCATTAGGTTGAATGTCTAGCTCACTCTAAATGTAGGTATTCTGGTATATAATGAGTCTGTTCTACAGTTTCTTATTAGGTTCAATGTATAACTCACTCTAAATGTAGGTATTGTGGTATATACTGAGTCTGTTCTACAGTTTCTCATTAGGTTGAATGTATAACTCTAAATGTAGGTATTGTGGTATATACTGAGTGGTGTTCTACAGTTTCTCATTAGGTTGAATGTATAACTTGCTCTAAATGTAGGTATTGTGGTATATACTGAGTCTGTTCTACAGTTTCTCATTAGGTTGAATGTATAACTCCCTCTAAATGTATGTATTGTGGTATGTACTGAGTCGTGTTCTACAGTTTCTCATTAGGTTGAATGTATAACTCTAAATGTAGGTATTGTGGTATATACTGAGTGCTGTTCTACAGTTTCTCATTAGGTTGAATGTATAACTTGCTCTAAATGTAGGTATTGTGGTATATACTCAGTCTGTTCTACAGGTTCTCATTAGGTTGAATGTATAACTCACTCTAAATGTAGGTATTGTCGTATATACTGAATCTGTTCTACAGTTTCTCATTAGGTTGAATGTATAACTTGCTCTAAATGTAGGTATTGTGGTATATACTGAGTCTGTTCTACAGTTTCTCGTTAGGTTGAATGTATAACTCTAAATGTAGGTATTGTGGTATAAACTTAAGTCTGTTCTACAGTTTCTCATTAGGTGGAATGTATAACTCTAAATGTAGGTATTGTGGTATATATTGAGTCGTGTTCTACAATTTCTCATTAGGTTGAATGTATAACTCACTCTAAATGTAGGTATTGTGGTATATACTGAGTCTGTTCTACAGTTTCTCATTAGGTTGAATGTATAACTCTAAATGTAGGTATTGTGGTATATACTGAGTCTGTTCTACAGATTATCATTAGGCTGAATGACACGTAACAGTGTTCTATGAAGCTTATCGAATCTAACAACAGTAGCTATTAAGGAATACAATTGGGTGGAGCTTAGATGAGCAAATTTCGATGGTGACAGTATAATGAACTAAAATAAGCCTTTGAACCATGTTTAGATTGCTCTTTTTAAATGTATATAGCTCACTGCAGCTAATAAAGAACACTGGGGAAAACAAGGTTCTGAAGGTTCTGTCTGGCAGCCTCCTTAGCAAGCAGTTTTAATGATAGACAATAATGACAATAATGATACATTTCCTGAAAAAAGATTTGAAGTAAAGTCTTTGATCTGGCATGTAAACTTTTCTACCGTTTCAGAACACACCATTCACTCTACAGTCCACACAACCCATACATAGAAACTAAGCTGGTTTCTGAATTTAGTGTTTTTCTGATGTTATGCAGCAGTTAAGCTCCACCTCTTGATGCTGAAGTGAAGGTTTCAGCCCAAACTGCTTTATGAGTGAGGCCCAGCCAATCAAAACAGAGCTCATTTACATGTATGAGTCTTAAAGGCACTGTAACAGAAACAGCCTGTTTATCTGTAAAAGAGTTAGTTGACTGGTCATGCAGAATCGATTATTAAAGCAGTAAGCCACTCGAGGGGCTGGAATACAGAACCATAAATATACATAAAATATGAAAAAATGTGCAGTTTTCAGAAAATAATTTATTATTAATCATAATTCATTTGAGCAAGTATTCCATCAAGTAATGTAGCTCCTTTAGAGTATTATATAATAACAAACCAACCAGCAAAGACAGTTGAAAGAGGAAAAAAGGTCAGAAATTCACAAATTACCACGAGTCTTATGTAGCGCTAATCCAACACTGCTTCTCTTCACATGCCAGGGTTAAATCTTAAATGTAAACCTGGGGCTTAATCTCAAACGTAGGAATTTAAAACCCATACTCCACAAATAGTGCACTACATGTGTGTAGAAGCTAGAATTTCATCATTTACATAGTGCACTTACTAGGGAACACATCTTTCACATGTAGAGTTTCATGGTGCAGTGTTACTGTGAATCACATGGTACTTTTATTCAGTCCTGTGATATTAATGATGAAGATGTTTAGTGGGTTTGCTATCTGTTAGCCTGTTATCTGGCTGAAACAACGTTGCCACAGCCTGGTTAGCACAGTTTTCCATGCATGGTGAGGTAACATAAGGCTACCCAACTCCATAGCACATAATAAGGCTCCATAGCTAAAGAAGCTGGACAGTGTCTTAGTTGATCCACTACATTTCTGGTAAAAGGAGGGAAACACTTTTGTTGAACTATCACTTTAATGTGCTACGGTTGGTGGGGTCTGAGGTTGCGTAAGGCAGCTGTGCAGATGGGGCTGCAGTGTTCTCCATGCTGCTCCCGCAGAAACTCTGTGATGCCAATCTTGTGGAAGTTGCTGTGCGATTTAGGCTTTCTGGTGGAGTGGATCTGAGGGTCCGTTAGATACACCAGGCCCTTCCCGTTGGCTGTCACCCAGCCTAGCCAAAAAAAAAACAAAGTAAGAATAGAGAAATAGAAAGGACTGGTTTATTCATTTTTGTATTTTGTAAAATGGATCTGAGGGTGCACTAAATTGATGGAATTAGTTACAGCCATGTGCAAAGAAATCAAATATCCATGTTTTTTTATATATCTATGTGAAAATATGTTATTAAAGATTTAATCCTAAAATCAATCTGTTAACCAATAGAAACTGTCTAAATGTCTCACCTTGCAGGTCCACCACTACCTCCTGCTTGTTGGAGAATTCGTAGGTAAAGTGACCAAATGCGATGCCGTATTTAGTAGTTGAGTATCGCTCGTTTCTTTTCGTCCTGTTGTTGGTGAGTTTCACAAATTCCCCCAGCATGTACGGCTCCACAGAAATGCACGCTACAATACGGTCAGCCTCTAGGATCTGAAATAGGGGTGATGAATAGATTTGGATAAAACTGAAGTAGAACTGTGTCAATAGAGCCAAACTGAGTTCATGAACTATTTGGTGAGGAGGTGACTAGCCATTACAGTTCAGTAGAGACTAATATGATTTCATTTAAAGGGCTAATGTTTCCAGTATTTCATGTTTTTGCCACCATTGCCTTTAGCACTGATGTAAGTAGGTAGGCTATGACCTGAGAGGCTCCCCTGCATTGTGCCTCATGCTTACAGCTGTCTAAAGACCTAAAATCTGAAGTTTAAGATTAAGATTCTGAGGAATGTGAAAAAAACTGCTCCTTGATGTGTGAATCCTGTAGAAGCTTGATCTATTCGCATCCTGGAAGCTACTCAGCACAAGGTTAATTGTTTTTACAGGTCGTGTACTCCAATAACTCACATATAGACTGTCTGCAGAAGCATCATGTTAACGTTAATGGACAGGGCTAAACTGATAAACAGATATATACAAAAGTCATTAGTAAATTGCAAGTTTTGTTGAGATAACACACTGGTGTTTAAAATTAGTGAGTTTGTGCCCTGTACAATCAACAAAAACAAAGGTGTGTGGATTCAGTGTTATTCTAAATGTGTGGGGCTAAACTGCAGTATGCTGAATGGACATATGGAAACCAGTAATGTCATAATTTCCACATATGAACTGTGAAGTGAATGGCACGTACTGTACTGTAACAATGTTTACAATGAGGAAAGAAGGATGTATAAAGATGCCTGTCACCAGCAGGAGCTCAGAGGGGATGTAGAAGATCTGTGTGGTGATGTTACTCTCGTAGAGGCATTTATTGAACTCCATGACGTAGTACTGCGCAGTCATCTGCCTTTCTACATCCGCCAAGGGAACTTGAGCCTTCCTTTCTCTCAGATACTCCTTTCCTACATAACTGAGGAGCAAGGCAGCACAAACATTCACATTAATGGTGATTGGTTTCAAACATTTACATTTTTACATCACTTAGCTGACACTCTTATCCAGGGACCCACTTACAAGGGTAATCATATTACAGGTAGGCCAATGTAGTGTTAGGAGTCTTGCCCAGGGACTCTTATTAATTTTTTTTTTTGGAGATTGGCTGGTAATTTAACTTTCTCAAACATGATCTAACTGACATCTTCTAAGTCCTGAAAGACAAAGTATACTACAACCAAATACATAAAAAACTTCAATTATATTGAACATAATGCATGCAAAACATATTTCCTATGTATTAGGCTAAAATGAAGGAAAGTCACATCAAGTCACTTGTACTAAAGCGAGTGCAAATCTCAACTGAAGCAATCCATTCTCTGTCCCATGCAGTCATATGATATTATATTGCCTTAATTGAGCAATATAACTTGACTTGACTTGACGGGAAATAACCCTGCACTTTTTTAGTTGGTCCCTAAAGCATCTGTTACACTTTATGCTCAAAGAAATTTCAAATGCTTTCTGTCTGTTAGGAGTGGAAACAGGAGTGGAAATAAATGTTAGGTTTTATTTAATGTGAAATTCAAGCGGGAGTGTAGAATGTCCAATAACTGTCAGGTCCAGCTCTTCCAATAGGTTTTTACAGTCATGTGCTCAGGTGCCCACCAGAGGGCACTCATGAGCAATTCTACACAAATATAAACAGCTGCTTGACTTTTGGTAAGAACTTTACTAGTAACACAGCAAAACAACAACAAAAAACAACCATTAACTAACTTGTCACTATGTTGAGGCTGTTCATAACCCTTAACACTTATTCCTAAACGTCTGTTTCTTTTTCTCCTTCTATCTATCTATGATATCTTCTGATTTCATAAAGAAATTCACTGACCATCCCAAAAAGCTGATCAGCTCCCCCTAGGGGCCAATAACTAAAAACTGTTGCAGTATTAGGTTTGTCTCAGATTATTCTCAAAATTAGTTTGTTTAGTTCTGTCAAAGTTGCAGTACGAAAACATTACTTAGGATCAATGACCGGTTCTCAACCGATCAGATGGTGCTGTCAGAAGAACACCATCTTGCACCGGGAGCTGTAGGCAATTCCTGTTTATCTTGTGCTCCTGTTATGACCCTACCTGCCCAACAGTTGCTCCTGGTGAAGATACTGGATCCTAAATGCCTGTCTCTGCCCCCCCTTCACAGCCACCTGGAGCAGCTCACCCACATACACACTCGTCTCACACCCCGTCCACATGTCAGTGGCCTTGGAATACTTCAGTACGAGCCCACCTGAAACATAGACCATAGATTTCACACACTCTATCATACACTGCTTTGTAAAGGTATTCAGCCCCTATACAAGCCATCAGCTTTGTCTGGATTACACATGACATTTGTCTAGATTGTTCCAGACAGTGTTTATGTAGCAAACCAGTACGCACTTGCTCAAATGCTGTTTCCATAAGTATTTAACTCTTCAGACCTGGTAGAACCACTTTTTTGCAGAACTAACAATATAATGCCTGGTGGTGTCTGTTTCTACCAGCTTCGCTGAGTGATATTCAACCATTCCTCTTGGAAGATTTGCTTCAGGCTGTTCAGGTTGGTTGGACGACACTGCGGGACTGTAATTTTTAAATGGTGACCCAGATTGTTAAGTGAAATTCGATCTGGACTTGATCTGGAACGTTATGGGATATTCACGTCTTTGTTGTCTATCCTCTCCTGTGTTACTTTGGCCTTGTGCTTGGGATTACTGTCCTGCTGAAAGGTGCATCTTCCTCAGGCTTTGGTTTTTTGTCAGACTGTATTTTGCACCATCCATCCATTCTTCAGTTTTACCAAAATGCCCTTAATACAGTATATGCTCCTACTGGTGTACGTTCACGTTAGTTTCAGCTACTGTACTCTGTAGCTCCTTTAAAATTATAGTTAACCTCTGCGTGGCTTCCCATTCTTGCTCTGATGCTGAGTGTTGAAGGACAGCCCTGTCCAGTTCTTGAGTGATCCAAGAGTGCTTAACAGGATATCCAAACACTTGGACATTAATCTTAGCCTCTGCTATCTTAGACTTCTTAACATAATCTCTGATAGTCTTATAATGCTTTGTGGCCTTCATTGTCACGTTGCTTCAGGTTCAGACAGATCAATAGTATTTGTTGAATTAGGGACGTCTTTTTTATGGTCAACTTTCTAATGTTTTCTTGTAGGGCAATAACTTTCATCTGTCTGAATTTGGAGTTTTCACAGCACAGGGCTTGAATACTTAAGCAAACAGAAATGTTCAGTTAGTAATTATTGTCACATAATACTTTCCTGCATGAAACCAAATCACTAAATTCATTTTTAAAATATGTGTCAAGAAGTGTCCATTGTAATCCAGACCAATCTGATGATTTTTAATGGTGTTGAATGTTGAATGTTTTCAGGGCACTAAACTGAAAACAATGTTGTATTGCAGCTTTGATTCATAATGACTGGAATGCCATTAAATTCAGGCCATTATATACATGGTATAAAACACATCGATGGAGCCTTTTACGGTACAGCCTATACAGTATTCACAAGTCATGTTACATATTAACTTAAGCAGACTGGAAATGCAAATTTGCCAGTAAGGTAATGTTAGATTGATTAAACACACAAATACATTAAAGATACTAAATCTATCCCAACACTGTGACCTTCTGGAAAAAGGAATACATTTAATTTGAATCTGAAAACACTCTAAATGTAGGTATTGTGGTATATACTGAGTCTGTTCTACAGTTTCTGATTTGGTTGAATGTATAACTCTAAATGTAGGTGTTGTGGTATATACTGAGTCTGTTCTACAGTTTCTCATTAGGTTGAATGTATAACTCTAAATGTAGGTATTGTGGTATATACTGAGTCTGTTCTACAGTTTCTGATTTGGTTGAATGTATAACTCTAAATGTAGGTGTTGTGGTATATACTGAGTCTGTTCTACAGTTTCTCATTAGGTTGAATGTATAACTCTAAATGTAGGTATTGTGGTATATACTGAGTCTGTTCTACAGTTTCTCATTAGGTTGAATGTATAACTCACTCTAAATGTAGGTATTGTGGTATATACTGAGTCTGTTCTACAGTTTCTCATTAGGTTGAATGTATAACTCTAAATGTAGGTATTGTGGTATATACTGAGTCTGTTCTACAGTTTCTCATTAGGTTGAATGTATAACTCACTCTAAATGTAGGTATTGTGGTATATACTGAGTCTGTTCTACAGTTTCTCATTAGGTTGAATGTATAACTCTAAATGTAGGTATTGTGGTATATACTGAGTCTGTTCTACAGATTATCATTAGGCTGAATGACACTTAACAGTGTTCTATAAAGCTTATCGAATCTAACAACAGTAGCTATTAAGGAATACATTTGGGTGGAGCTTAGATGAGCAAATTTAAAATGTATATAGCTCACTGCAGCTAATAAAGAACACTGGGGAAAACATACTGTACGCTTTGCTGTACTGGCTGAGTTTGAAGGTTCTGTCTGGCAGCCTCCTTAGCAAGCAGCTTTGGCAAACTCCTGAGAAAAAAGATGTGTAGTCCTGCTGTGTCAAAAGAACACTTCCCATGGTGCAACCCTGGAAACATCTGTTGCAAGGATTCACACTGCTGGGGAGAGTTTCATCCATGCTGCTCTTGCCTAAATTCTTTTCTAGCTTTTCAGGTACTGGAGAAGGTTCACAGTCTTCTGCCTTAGTTACAAGGTGAGGAGCTGCCATCAAATAATTTAGGATTTGAGAATCAACAGGATTATGTTTGGCTTTGTTAACTGAGGCCGAAGGGCTGGGTTCAGACTCCAACATGTCAAAGGACTCAAGCTCAGTAGACAGAAATGATTGATTCAGTAGATTGTTCTTTGAACCAGATTCACCAAGACCTTCTTGAGAATTTTCTGAGGCAGCTAAAGCAAAACCAGAAAGACCATCTCTTAAAAACGAGACTTCTGGATCTTCTTCAGTCTCGACTGCACTCTGGTCTTGTGCACATGTCTGAGAGTGGCATCGTTCTTGGGAGCTTGAACTGGTTTGGTGTCCTTTGCTAATCGGCGTTCCAGAACCACTGAGGTTTAATAACTCAAAGGGGCTGTCAGGACCGTCCTCACTTGCTACTGTCTCACATTTTTGATCAATTATGGACTTGTCCCTCAAGATCTCTGCCAATTCTCCAGTTGTAGGAGATCTGGAGAATGAGATACTCTGCCATGAAGAGCCTAAGCTACTACCAATAGAGCCTGAGGACATTGTTGTATGTTTGCCTTGGCCTGTACCATTAGCATCAGTCTTGCTAAGAAGTTGAATACCATCGTCACTTTCCAAGGTGGTGCAAAGATCTTCCTTTGTATGCTGCTGGGTAATGATTCCTTTCTCCAAGACTCCTGTAGGCTGTAAAGGCGCCAATTTGCTTGTTTGATGATTAGTGGCAACTTGATTGCTTGCTTGAGCTGTAATAGTGCCTTTGCTACCTTCCTCGTTATTTGTGACCGGTTTTGATTGTGATCCATTACTGATCTTCTCATCATAAACCTCGTCTTCTGCTTCTGTGCAACAGAATGGGTCAACTAGAATAGAAGAACCTTCTGAATCAGACATATTTATCCATGAGGATCCAAAACTACTACTCCCCTGAGAGGTTCTTGCACCTTGTGTGTCAGATTTCACTCCATGGCGTTCCATAGCGTTTTCATCCAGTTTTGAACCTTGACTGTGATCTGGTTGGTGCTCGTCAAATGTAGAATCCGGGATTTCTTTTTGACAGATTTCTATCGAAAGATCCGAGGATACTTTTGCATTTTTGAAGCCCGTGATGTCTGTATTAGCATCAACTTGCAGACTCGTAGTGGTACATTCCGTTGCAAGTGGTTCCGTTAGTGTTGTCTGAAAAGCTGTGATGCAGTTCAAGTGTGTAGCACCTTGCCCACTTCTTCTACCTTTCTGTTCAGCAGCTTTAAAAGCCTCGCACACGGATGTGTGGTGCTTCTGAAAACTTTCCATCATCTTAGTGAAATCACCCATAGTGAACGGAACAGGCCTGTCTCCCATAGCACGGTAACTATCGGGAATAAACGAACGCGGATCAGAATTGACAAACCCTTTCACTTTCAAAAGGGTCTTGACTTCTTGTACTTTTGCCATGACTTCACAAGACACTACCTCTTTATCAGAGTCATCTTTGAAGCAGTAAGTGTACAACAGAGCATTGGCTTCCTGGCAAGCTTGAACAGCCATAGTAACCTCTTCAGCTGGACCAAACATCCATTTGTTCGTAATGGCTAAGCAGTAGGCAGCTTTTATCAGTGTGTGTAGCTCTTGTTGGCTGGTGACCGCGTCCGTCTCTGTCTTTGTCTGTAAACCATTTTCGAAGGCTTCCTTAGCCCGAGTGAGATAGAGCTGCTTCTCTGCAGCTGGGCAGGCTTTGGAGAAACTGTATGACAGCAGGCAAGTTCCCTGAGTAACCTATAGAAGATGAGAAACACAAGATTTCTAAACAAACAGTGTAGCAAAAATGTAGTAAAGTATTCTTCCCTTGGGTCACACTGTATTTGGACAGTCCCCTATTGATGATTTACAGATACTTAGATTATTAACAAACTGGTCATGCCCAGTGGATTATCAGAACTTTGTTTATATACAGTACCAATCAAACATTTGGATATGTCTATTTAGAAAGTTTCCTTATTTTTAGCATAATGCTTTGCTTTAGAATAGAAGTGAAGACAGCAAACTATAAATAGCGGTCATGGAATTATACACTATACCTCAAACAACATGAATAATAAAAATAATTAAAATGTATCTAGGTCATTTATATTGTGCAAAATGAGAGATAAAATCTATTTGTGCAATTTACTTTGCATGTATAATCATTAACTTTGCTTACTAGGGAAGTTACAACTAAACAGAAAATGAATTATAACCTTTATACTTGTTTATATACAGAATTGTCTGGTAAATTGTATAGGACAGCAACGCACCATGTGAGTGAGCACATACAGAGAGCCAAACTGACTGTAGACAACAGCCATTTTAGCAGCTTGAGCTGCGCAGAGCAGCCGATGCCTGCAGTCCCCCAGAAAACTCTGAAAAAGAGTATTAAGAGTTTGCTGACTCTGCTACAGAGCATCACTGCAACTGAAACAAACACTGCTTACATCCAATTCCTAAAAATATATGTTTCTTAAAGCCACTTAAATGACCGTTTCCTACCAGATCGATATGAGGTCTCTTCTGAAACGTATTGAAGTCTGTATCATTCATTGAGACCAGAACACTGGCCAGAAGCCCGAGGGATGTTCCGATTCCCTGTGTTTAACAGAAGAACTCCATTCAGATCAATGATTTATCACATCATAGCCACTTTTAAAATAACTCATTTCCAGTGCTTAGGGAGAAAAACTGTATTTTGTACCTTTTTATCAGGTAGAGGTAGAATGTAGAAGCCGATGAGCGAAGCCCAGATGAGTTCTGCAGCCTCCAGCCATAGCCCTGCAACGTGGTATATCAAACTCATTTCTTTTTGCTGGGTCACAACATTATCTTCTCCCTGAGTCACAGCAGATGTTTAGATTTTCTAATGATTGTTTGTAAGGGTCCCAAGTGGCTCATGCCCCTGGGAACATAAAACTCTTTCCATGATCTGGGCCATACTACTGCGTGGCAATGAGAGCAGTGATACATTATTTTACACTAGACTTCTGTACATTTTATTGGCTTCCTAGCTGCCCGCATCAGATTCAAAACTCTAATGCTTGCCTAGAAAGCCAAGAATGGACCAGTGCCTCCCTACATTATGGCAGTGGTCAAAAGTCAGTCTGCACCTGTATCCTTTAAGTCAAGACTCTTCTCTGTCCTGGCACCTAGATGGTGAAAAGTACTTGCACTGGCTGTCCGAACAGCAGACTCCCGTATGCCTTCAAACGCAGACTGAATAACCATCTCTTTATGAAACACTTAAGTGAGCACTATTTGAATTTTATACTGAAATGCTTTGTGTAGAGTGTAACCCGTAGAGATAAGCACTGGCTAGGTATTGCATTTATGTGGTATTTAATTCTGTATTTTGCTTTCTAGGTATCAGCACTTGCCGAGTTTACATTTTCTTGAAGTACTATGTAAATAATCCCCTTAGAGCTTGAGAGGAGTAATTACTAACGTAGTAATGCAATAAGTTTTTGAGAAACTACCCCAACAGTATCAATAACCGAGTAATAACCCCATACCCTGCCCTTTTAAAATCTCACCTAACTTTTGAAGCACCTGTCCCCGCACTTGCACGCTGACGGCCTGGACAAGAATCCGATCACTGTCCCTGTGGTACCTCCAGCATCCTGCACCAGAAATACACATTAGTGAACTGTAGGAGAATTAGTGTAAAAGCTATTCGGTTTGGCAAAAAGTTTTATAGCAAGGGTCAGGTATCCATGTTTTAATGTGGTGGTAGATCAGCATTCTGGTGATATTTTTCTGCCAGTCCAATTCAGCACAGTATGGTTACATGTCTGAACCTGTAACTCTGTACCCTAAATAACAGAAACATTATTATAGGCGAGATTGTCTGGACGTTATGCAGTCACCTGGTTTCTCATGCATAGATAATGCTAACAGTAAACACAAACAACAGCAGCACTGATGAAGGAACCTGAAACTCTGATTTATGGATTACTGCATTTGGTTTATATGAAAAATTAGACTTGTGGCTAATGTGTTTTTGGAAATGGCAGGTATCTGACTCAAGTGGCGATTCTGTGATGCTTGGCCAGTCAGGGCTTTGCTCCAAAATTTATTCTATCCATTTGTCCCGCTAATTACACTTACCAGTAGCTCCACAATTGCTGATCAAACTGCTCAGTATGTACTCTGCTTTCTGCAGCTTACCTAAAAAATGAAATGAGAGAAAATATTCAAATATAAATACAAAGATTATTTAAGATTTATTTATGATACAACACCTTGGCACAGACCACGGTGCCTCCACATGTGAATTTATTGGTTGTCTCCACCAAGACAGAAGCGTGACTTGTCCCTGAAGATGACCCGCTGTCACTCCATTACAGCTACTGCATGACACTATTGCAGTTTTTGCTATGTTGACATGGTGTTAAGGGAAGTCATTGCAATAGTCTGTGTGCATGTAGTCCTGCATCGTCCAGCAGACTGATAATGGTGCTGGCACTAACAGGATGACTCATAGAGGGAATCACTGCTTGCTGAATGCCCACAATGGTGACTGTTGGATCAGTCATGTACGGCAATAAGGCCCATCCTTGCTTACGCCACATGTGCGACCAAGAGTGCAACTTTAATCATTCACACGTCTTATAATATCAGACCTACCCACCAGGTACAACTACTTTTTTATGATGAGTGTAATCATTAACTTAGACATTACTTTTATTGCTAATACTAAATAGTTCATAGTTTGTAATAAATCATTCATAATAGCTCCCTAATGATTCAGAGTACAAGGAACTGAATAATTTGTAGTAGTTACTGAACATTTCATAGTAGTTAATGAATTATTGATTGCAGTTGCTGAACACTCTATAGCAGAAACTACATAGTTAATACATATATTCATAATAATTGTATAGCAGTTGAATGTAAAATTCTGTTTTTGTAAAATTCCATTTTTTTATAATACAAAGTTTTATTTAGAAAATTTTTTCAGTGTTCTTTTCTTAACTTTTTCTTGTTTATTTCCAGTAAAGATAAGAGCTCACCAGTGTTGAGGTAGATGCGAGCCTGCCTTATGACGATCTGCGGGGCCACAGGGGTTTCTGGGTAACGTTTGTGTATCTCTTTAGCGATCTTGAGCAGAGTATGTGAACTGTCAATCCAGTAGAGAAAACGATCCATCAGAAACACCACTGACATCGCCCACAGTGGCTCCGCGGCTGAGATACAGGCTTTTAGAAACTCCTATCAACAACAGGAGGATTCATGAGTCTACCAGATCCCCAAAAGGTTAACTATGTTGCGTCTGTACCCATAGAGAACTGGTGGTGGCACAAGCGATATCATCCATGTGCTTTAGCATTTTCTATGCAGTCAAACAGTATAACAGTATAAACCCTATATAACAGTGTTACATTTGTTTATAGCAAAAGCATTAATGTAGAGTTTGCCTTTATAAACCATGGTAAGTAAGGCATGCTGTAATTAGCTGTAATTATTCCCCAACTGATTGAAACAAGTGTAGATTCTAAACTTTCAGTCCACACCATACTTGTGCTGGTAATTAAAACAGGATATACCATTAGTTGAGGTAGATGCTGGTTGATGAGGTCCATCGTGTTGACTTTGTCTTCTGATTCCACTGAGCGCTTGTACTGCCATTTCTCCTCCACGAATGGCCACTTCATGTCCACGGCCTCCTGCAGCAGTGAGGCCAGTTCAGCCGAGAGCTTGCCTACGAGTCAAAAGGTCAGAGGACTGATCATTTAGAGTAAGCATATTTACAGTGGTCTTTACATTGGAGCTGATAGGAACTATACAGTAATATAGCCATTTAATTTACTATCCAAACCCACCAGTAAACTTCTTTTATTAATTATTAAAGGGGAATTCCAGTGGTTTCTGTTTATCTAAAGCAAAGTCATTTAGAGTGGTTTGGTGTAAAATGCTGTACTTTAAAGGGCTGGGCAATACCACATATTTTTATTTGATCCCACACCAAATAATACCAAGACTAATATTCTGAAACTGATACTTCAAAGCTTTTGATTTTCAGCAATGATAAATGGTAAATGTGAACAAAATGATTACAGGAAATCTGACGTTAATATTAATTAAACCTGCAGAGATCAGAGTATCTTTGTACTTCTTTATTAATGATATAATTCAAGTCAGTAAAACAAATATCCACAGCGTGTTTTATAATAGTCTAATCATATGTTCACCTAAACTAGTACTGTCAATTGAAAAATTGGTCCCTAAATGTGTATTAGATTAATATCTGAATAATTACAGTGAAAGGTTTATTAAATATATGATATATTCTGCTTGGTCTTTTTATTGTTTGTAGCATATTATTTACCAGAGCTGTGTTTAATGGTCAGACTTTTGCTTGTGAGTCTAGATCATTCATTCTAAGAAGTCTAATCATTAAGATTTTGTGTTTCTAAAACCAACTAATTGTGGAGTGGGCAGGGTAAATGGTCCGCAAAGATAACATCATCATTTTTTCTTATTTTCATCACATATAAAAGCCAGAAAATAAATCACAGTAGGTTCACTGGTGGGTTGGGATAGTAAGTAAACTGGCTACATTTGCGCTGTAGCCATTATAACACCTGGTTCTCATCACAGACACTGTAAAGAAATCATTTCACATCAAACCACTCAGAATGACCAATGTTAATCAAACAGACTGAATGGGATTTTGATCAAACAGTGAAATTCCATTATACGTATGTAATGAATCTAGACTTAATCATGTCCTCTGAGCATTAAAGAGTGCAACTCCTAGGGTAGCCCAATAAGACTGCAAGTGTTGCCTAACCCAAGAAACCTGTTTAAAATTACCTTTGGTGGACTTGAAGGTGTCTTTGTCCAATGTAGGTAACTCCTTTTCTGCTAGTCGCAGGCACTCCTCCAGAACAGTGGTCAGCTGCGGGGTGTTCATATCTGCCCTGGTCCAGTCAGCCCCTGTCCACCTCTTAACACACTACAACTATGGAAAAGCTAGTAAGTGAGATGACATACGTACCAGTTCTTCAAGTTACATGTGCTTTCAGCCTGTCAATAAAGCGTCCGTACCAAAACGTACAGCGAGACACATTTAACGTCTCAGTATTGATTACTTTCCGTCTTCATCTGTCCGTCACACGCAATGAATACAAAACCAGCCAGACGACCCCAATCCGTTTGTACAGATCTCCAGGTACTTCGTGCCGACCTGCTGAGTAGTTCTGTCACGTTGTTTGTTGGAAATGACTAAGATGTAATATGAGTATCCACGGTTTCTGGAAAGTTGTTGCAACTCCAGATTCTCCTACTTCCTTATGCTGAAGCTACGTTAGGTACATGCTCTTGTTTGTCATTGTGCTAAACAGTGTTATGTAACAGTCACAGCAGCCTGTAAACCAGAACGGTATAAAGCTATGGATGTTGTCCACATAATCATATATACCTCAAAAAATAAATAAATAAAATTAAAAAACTGGAAAAGTCGCATTTACAGCTGGGGTCCAGAGGGGAAGTAAGCTAGATAAAGGGCTGGGAAGACTTTTGCTAGTACTACGGAATTGTTAGCTTCTAGTTGACAAGGATATAATGATGTTTTCAAACAAGACGATATAGGTTAGACTTTATGTGCGTCTAATACAAAGGCAGCTGAGCTAGCTAGTTAAATATCCCGATTACACTATCCCGATTAAAAAATATTGTGCGCAATTTACAAAAGGACAGTTTCATGCCAGCACAGCCGTTGTCGTATTAGCTAACGCAAACTAGCTTCGCTAAAGCTAGCTAACTACAACGATATCAAAACAGCGGTTCTCGACTGTGCGAAAACGTTATAATATTTTCTTTTATGTTTCTGCGTTTCATAATTATTAAAGCTCCCGAAATGAGTCCAATAGACATTAAAACAATACAAGAAAAATCTAATTTAGGCAGTTCATGCCTAGAAAAGGCCTGAATGTAGCAGCGTGCAACAGGTGGCTCCGTGGCGCAATGGATAGCGCATTGGACTTCTAGGCAACTCTAGTGGAGTGATTCAAAGGTTGTGGGTTCGAGTCCCACCGGAGTCGCAGCTTTTGTTCATGTAAAGCATGTTTGTGTGTACATAACATTTTCAGCACGTCTACATACATTAGGTTACTGACAACATTGAATATTAATAAATATAGATACAATGATCTTAGAGTCTAACGTTACAAAACAGCAAAATGTGCAAAACCGTATTTTTCATGTAACGCACTTGTTTGTGAAATTCAGCCATTTCAGTACTCGCGTTTACCCAGATTAATCGATTAGTATTAATCTGTACTGATCTGGTATGTAATATAAGGGTCTTAACCATTTTTTTAAAAACTGATGAACTCATAAGGCCTACATTTCCCAGCATCCCTTGCTGCCTCCTGCTGACCGGAGGAGGAAAGCACATGGATTTATTTACAAAATCTCAGTCGGCATCGTTTTCACATCCGGAGAAACAGCATTTTAAACCAAAGTAGGACGTTTCTTTCGTTTTAACCTGGTGTGGGGCTGGCATTCGGCTTTAGACGACTGCGAGAAGGGGTCTAGCCCTCATTAGTTGTGTTGCAGGAGGTAAAATCGGCGCTGCGGGGGAGCAGATGGAGAGCGACAGATGGGCTTCAGCACGCCCGAGAAAGTAGGACACGCCCGGCTGGATTAATCCCAGGATGGCCGGTGGCACCATGGACCACTAAACTCAACTCCAGTGTCGTCCTCAGCCTGGTCCCATTCTGCTGTGTTGTTGGCTTTATTAAAGGGGGGCCGTTTCACAAGGCAGGATCTTTCAGCTAAGCAAATAACTTCATTGCCAAGTCAGGAGTATCCAACAGGAGGAGAGGTGAGGAACATCTGTAAATGCTCTCTTGCTGGGGGTTTGTGACGTGTATCTGTATTGATAAGGGCTTCAGAGGGGATTTGTCCAACACTTCTGCTGCATGATTAAACGCTTAGGATGTAAACAGAGTCATTCGGAGGTGTGTGACATGACATTCTCGATTCTGGCTGAGACAGAAATGTTCACAGTAGGTTTAAGGGGGACCAGACATTCACCTCTAAAAGCTCCCCGTGGAATGATTAGAAATTCACTAATACTAATCCACCGATACTTTTGGCCTATAGTGCATTTTATATGTCTGTGCATGGTGGAGGGGTACATGCAGGGTGCTGTGAGGCAAAATAGTCCCCAAAGGAAAATTACAAAATTTTCACTATTTTAGCTTTGACTATATTGAATACACTGCCTGATGGCCGAGACATTGTTTTATGCTAATGCTGAGAAGTTAAAACATATGTTCGAAATTTCATACATGGTGGAGAAGCAAGCGCAAGACACTATGATACAAAAGTACTGCCCAAAACAGTCATTTCGTCATTTATGACGTTACATATTACAATGATTTAAAACCGTCTATCTCAGCAATAATTGTGTTCTTCCCAGTATCTGAATTATTAGGCTAGGTACAAATAAGCATAATTTTAGGAAAAGGTAGCAAGAATTTGCTTGTTTGTTTGTTTACTTATTTATAAAAAAAATAGCTGATGTCTAGTTTGAAAAACAAAGTGTGTTTGATTTCTCCTGAATGATGTCAGACATCACATGGATTGATTTCTGTTTCCAGCATCCTTCATTTAGCCTAATACAGATAATGAATGATGTCTGTCATTTTAACTGGGCTGCTATGCGGTAAGGCATTGGCCGTGTGTTTTGACACTCATACAGTCGCCTTTTCCATATGTTTGCATGTATAGTAAAAAAAAAAAAAAAGGCTTGTTACTGTAAAATGACAGTTTGTGTGCCGATCTGTGTGTGTCTGTGCCGTGTGTCTGCAGGTATGGTGGATAACCGTTACGCCACAGCTCTGGTGATAGCATGTGTACTGAGTGCTCTGGCCACAGTGTATCTGTCAGTGGCGGTGGGCACTCAGCACTGGTACCAGTACAGCAGCCCCCCAGTGTACGGAGAGCAAAACATCTCCGAACTCAACTCGCTGCGTGAGGAGTTCACAGAGGGAGAGTTTGATGAGAAAACATACAGTGACTCGCTCTTCCGCCTTAACGGCACGGTGGGCCTGTGGTGGAGATGTCTGCAGGTGAACCCTGACAAGCACAAAGAACCAGGTGAGATTCAACTCTGATGACTCGGTACATTCATAACCACATCAGCAATATGGCTTTCTGTGTTTCAGGGCCCACAGTTTGACAGAGAGTTTAAACTATTGCTCTTCAAAGTTTGCTCTTTACTGCCAAATCTTTCATGCTTGAAAAATAAGAGACACATTTTAGGTCCGCCCCTTTTATATTGGAGTGTTTCATAAGAGTGCTTTTTGTAAAGCTTAAAGATTAGAAACTGGTCTTTTAAAAATACATTATGGTGTGAGTACACAGGTGTCAGAAGTGGGGTAAAAATAAAATACACCAAAAATATAGAATATGATCCCATTAATGCTCATTAGAATATATTTAAATATGTGAATGAATGAATGAATCTGCTTATGCTTTCATAATAGATTGATTGAACATGCCATCAATCCGTCTTTGTTAAGCATTTGCATGGTTATAGTGTTCAGATAGTGTTATAGTGATCAGATGTTTAACCCGCACTCTACCATAGATTGCTAACATGCTAATATGATTTGATCAGATTGTTATTAAAAAATCCAGCAGATTCTGAGTTTGTACCAATGTGAAATGTAATGTTCATGTAAGGCATGGCACATTGTGATGTGGTATGTTTTAAAATGGCTAGGGGAATCACTGTATGTAGTAATATGATTGTTTTAGTGCATATAGTGATTTGCCTACATATTACATATTACTATACAGTGCTGTATCTGTATCTTGCAGCCCTAATCTGAGCTGTACATGCACATCTGGATTAAGGTGAACAAGCTTTAGCTAAGGAGCAACCTGGTCCAATCTATGGCTACAGTTCTAACAACTGGGTTTTGACCTAGACTGCCTGAGGGTGGTAAAGGATGGTTTTTAATATTTTTATATTTGCAGAAGAGACACTATAACACAATGTGAGAAAAATTATGAGCCAAATTTTGTAAAAGTGTTGCTACATACCGCGGTGTATGTTGCATTTAAAGTATGTGTATTCATATGCAAAAGTTCACGTCAGGTTTATCTCCTATAACTATGACCTGACTATTTTAATTTTTCAGTTCCTCAAAAAATAATATATCGTCGCTGTCCAAAGAAAAACAAGTATCTCCAAAATAGCAACTTTACAGGAGAGGCCAAAACCCAATTTAATTCTAATGTAAGTCAATGGAACCAGACTTTTTCCCAGTGATATTTGGGCCATTTCAAATCGTTTTTGACTGTATGTAAAAAAAAAAACGTGTTTTAAATCTTTACCAACATTTACATGGTACTTTAAACTCTGTATTTACAATGATCTTTCTAAGTTGGGTAATGTGTTTGTATTAGTAATGCTTATAACCCTGTGTGTGTGTGTGTTTGTGTGTGTGTGTGTGTGTGTGGTATTTGTAGAGCCTCAGATGATGATGCAGTGTGTGAGCTTCACTTTGTCTCAGCAGTTCACACCCAAGTACAAGGAACCAGGCAACCATAACAGCGGAGAAGACATGATACGCACATGTGAGAAACACATACACGGTCCCAAATAATTAGCATTTCAGAT
Source organism: Prochilodus magdalenae (assembly GCA_024036415.1). Classification (NCBI taxonomy): domain Eukaryota; kingdom Metazoa; phylum Chordata; class Actinopteri; order Characiformes; family Prochilodontidae; genus Prochilodus; species Prochilodus magdalenae. The sequence goes on from JAMWET010003263.1 coordinate 21,217, forward strand.
GGGCTCCTTAACTCCTTAATCGTAAGGGATGTTGGAAATGGTTAAATAAAAAGGAGATCATTAAAAAAATCCTTTCTTTCTCTCTCACTCTAGACTTGTGGAGGTGTCAGTTCCTCCTGCCGCTTGTCTCTCTGGGGCTGGTGGTGCTGGGAGGGCTAGTGGGTTTTTGTGCCTGTGTGTGCCGCAGTCTCAGCCCCACCCTTGGCATTGGACTGATCCATCTCCTCGCAGGTCAGTTGCCTTCCTCAGATACTATCACTCCCCACAAGACTTCAGCATTTTATTCCAATTTCCACCAACCCAGCCTTCTCCATCATGCACCATCACTCTTCGTTTTTAGTGTGTTGAACACTGTTGCCATAGTAGACAGTATGTGGCTTCTGGTTCACTCCCTTTAGCGGTTGTTTGTTCCTAGGTGCACTGCAGTGCGGTAAATTATTGAAATGAAGGCTCAGTGGAAGCTCTAGATGTTCCCAGCACAGTTCACTGTCACAGCAAGACCAATGTAGAGACTCTCAGATTTCATTAGGCTCTGCAAGCCTGAGGTCAGGGCAGGTATTGACTTGAGCAGCATCCGCATTTTGTAGGTAATAGTGGTCTGCAGTTATGTTAGTATTGCTAAGATAACAGACTGATTTTTTTTCATCCTTGACGTGATATATTTTCATTTGTAACAGGGCCCTTTGGTGGGCTTTTACACGCTAGACCTTTCGGTCCTTAATCGGGGTTCATGTTTGGAAACACCATGCTAAGAGCAAGCTGGTATAGGAACCAGGGTGAAATGCTAAATGTCCTAAGACAACGGAAATTAATTCCAATCACAAAGGTTTCATTTACTCAGGGGGTGTGGTTGAGGCAAGTATTGTTACATATCATAGACTGTCATTTCCGCAAAAACAGCATATTATACTAAGCTATGTCTATGACATGCGATGAGTATGAAGCCCTAGAAAGAGCCCTCATGACTACACATAGCCCTTACGTCAACAAGGGTTCGGCATATTGACGCCAACCAAAATCAAGAACACCAATAGTGGTCCAAAAGTCTTAAGACACACATAACAGTCATGTAAGCACATACATTTCTGTAATCTGTATGTGTTCTAAAGACGTTTAGATTTGATGTGTTAATATGGATTTTATAGACGAATATAGACGAATGCTTTAATATCACTAATATCTAATTCTCCCTCCTTCTCCATCTTTCAGGTCTCTGTTCTCTAGCCACCGTGTGTTGTTTCCTGGCAGGAATGGATCTACTGCACCGTGTCTCCATGCTTCCTGACCGTGTGGATGGCACTCTGGGCTGGTCACTCTACCTGGCGCTCATCTCCTCTCCATTACACATGATGGCCGCTGCCCTGCTGGTGTGGGCTGCACGAAGCCACAGCAAGAGTTATTACCGCATGACAGCATACCGGGTGGCCTAGAGCCTGTCAATCAACAAGTTATACACCAGCTTACTGTACGTAGGTCAGTGTACATATTTCAGTTAGGACTGCAACTAACAATTATTTCTGTCATCAGTCGGGCTGTAACAGTAACCATTTTTGGCATTGCACTGATGAAGCAGCTCATCCACCCAATTTACCTCCAAAAAAGCCCATTACCCCGCACCACCTGCGAACACGTCTGCCACTGCAGTGCTCTCAGTGCTTACACGACAGAGCTCTCATATACACAGCTGTAGTGTAACACTTTTTTACTTTTAAAGTGGGGCTGACGGTAATGAGCTCCACACCGCAGTAGACATCACATGATCATCATTGGATTAGCCTGTCAGGTGTTATTTGATGAGTCAACTAAATTAACTGTTTGCCCTTGGGTTCCTCTCTCTTTTCTGCACCCTACACTTGCTGTAGCGTGTTATAATGTGTAGGCGGGTCATATGAACGTAATAGGGTGTTTCCTGTTTTTGGTACATAACTTTTTCCACAATCGACTACCAGTCAAATTAGACAGCTGTTCGAATTTTAGCATAGTTCTGGATTTCCTCTGCCTTGCTCTGGAGGTCTGGTCCTTCAGGACCAGGAAGTTTTTACACCAGTGCTGGTTTTCTGTACACTGATCCTAAATCCCATATCCTAAATCTCTAGTCGTGATGATTGTGTTCAGAGGCTAAACATGCTAGCTATTGTGAGAGTTATTGCCTCCTAGCCTCTTTCCGTGTGTGTGTGTTGACTGAGGAGCAGAAAGTATATGATTCAGTCTGCCTGTAACATTAGATCATGGTCTGTAAACTCAGTAGCCTGATGTTTAGATATTTTCCGCGCACAGACCTGCTGCTGCTGCCGTTGTGTTTGAACCTGGGCCTTTACGCTTTAACTGCATGGCTGAATGCTGCATCACTGTACTGTAGTTTCACTCACTTTATGACCCTTTATGTTTCAAGAGTTTCTGCATAAGTAAATGGTTAAAATGTTAACAAAGTCATTTAGAGTAGTTTAGAGAACTGTGTCGACTGGGTTTACAGTAGTGTTAATGGGAACCAGACATCCACATCTAAAAGCGCCCAAGTTATTTTATGAAATGCCTATGAATACACCTCCTGATGCCTTAGACAATGTTTAATGATGGTGTCAGGAAGGTTTTGGCCTGCAACTTAATTTCTTACAATATAAATTTACCACTATTTTTATCAGCACTGCATGTACAGTAGACAGGCATACATAATGAGCTCTGGTTACTATCACCACTACTGTACAGAAATCCGAGTCTCTATAATGAACCATTTCACATCACAACACTCTGAATTACTTTTGTTTACATCTTAACCACTAAGTTAAGCAGAAGTTGTAAAAAGGTGTAATTCCACTTTATGGAATAGTTGGATCAAAGGAGCCAATACTACTAACACTAAACACAAGCAACCACAAATTAGTGGCAGCCTGCTAATGGGTGGCTATCAGCTTCCATTTACTGTTGGCCACAGTAGCTTGTTTATTCAAGCTTATTCAAGCTGTACTGTTAAGCATACTGTTATGTTTGATAAGATTTATGATTTTGAGGTTAATGTTTAATAATTGTTCAAATGTTTTTGTGTTAAAACTGTGTGGGTGTGTCCATAGAATAACCCCCACCTCCAGACACTTTACTCTGATAGGCTGCACCTAGATTGTCTAGTTTTGGCAGTGGTTTCCACAAATAATGGTAAACATGAGACGCGTCACAGACATACGTGTTGCAGTTTTTCGGCACTGTGTTGAGATCGTTGGCCCTTGGATGGGTCTCAAGGTAAAGGCTGCAGCCAAAAGAAGAGGGACCTTGCTAGCACTGCTGTCCTTAGGCTTAGGCTGGCTTTGCATGGTGGAACATACATGCAACGTGAGTTGCTTGAAACATGAAGGAAATGAAGTAATGAAGGAAATTCCCCTTGAGTCTTTTAAAAGCAGTGGTAGGCAAAGTACACAAACCATGTACTTGAGTTAAAGTAGAGATACCCACGGGAAATTATGGCTCCAGTAAAGATAGATGACCTCTCTTTAGACCCCCTCTCGAGTAAAAGTACAGAAGTATTCGCCTTCAAATGTACTTAAGTGTGGAGAGTAAGAGTAGCATGATTTATTATGGCTCTAACGTCCTATTATAATTTCTTGAACACGTCTCTTAATCAACTCCTTTTAGGTGACTCTTCGACAACCGATCTTTTAATGTCATCTTAGAATGTCATTAATGTTACAAAACACTGAAACCAAACAATTTCCATTAGCTAGAACCAAGTTCTGTACAACAAGTCAAACGTAGTGGAGTTAAAAGTGCCCCAGGATGGAAATACTCCAGTACAGATACACCAACACACTACTCACAGTACAGAAACCACTTTGCTGCTGTCCACCACTGTTGAAATTCAGCTGCAGCAGCTACAAGCATCTCAATTCCATGAAACAGCCACTCAAATTACGAGTGACATTCCATGTGTAAAGAGTACCTAAACACTAAAAGGCTTAAATTGCAAGCAGAAGTGAGATGAGATGTGCTTGATTTGCATCTCTGTTTAGACAGAGATGTGCTTGAATTGCTTTGCGTAACTGTCAAGCCTCACGCATATACATCGCAGGCAACTCATAATTTGCCTACTTGAATGATAGCTTTACTAAAACACCAAATTTGAAAAGGATATTAAATTTGAATTGTAATCATTTTATTATAATCTCTAATGCAGCAGCCACGTGTAGCTGTTCCCACCATTCTTGGAGTGCTTTTACACTGCATATGATAGATTTTGGGTTAAGGAACTGTATTGATACACCAGCTGCATGATATATGAATATAAATATGATTGATCCTAAAGATGCAGTAGCCTGCAGCGACGCAACAGCTGAGAAATGCAGCTATCCTCAGGTTTATCTTTGACGTTGAGTCACATCTCCTCAAGTTATTTATTTAATTGAACCCTTTATTATGGTTTTACGGCAAAGATGTTAAATACTGTACTTCTCATTATGAAATGGGCATAAGAACATTTTACGATATTTTGACATGCTTAAGTAATTTTATTGTTCTCTGGATGTAAATTGTGTAGAATTTGAATTGGCAGATCGTTTTGGTTTAAGTATATGTATTTGTATGTATTTCACAAAAAGGACTGACAGTTGTAAACGACTGGACCATTTTGTAAAATGCATATATTTAAAATATAACGATCTGCCAATTCAGTTTAATACTTTCTCCACATGATTTTCAATGCACAATTCAGTAACCATCAAGCAGTTTATAAATGCCAAAGAGTGCTGCTAGCAAGAAGAGTGGCACTGGCAGCATTAGCTAACATTAGCTCATTGTCACAGAACATGACCAGGTAAAGCAGCTACACAAATTCCAATACTAATATATCAGGTCTGAGCGAAGTTGAACAACTGTCGTTATTAGTGAAGGAACAGAAAGGTGTTTGTGGTGTTTGGAAGCGTAGATCAATTACCATAATCCTAGCAAACACACAACATTGTCATAGAGTTGTCTACTTCCTTATACTGTTGCTACAGCTTTGCCAAAAAGGTGGTGTGGTTTAGGTTGTTTCAAAAATGTGGTCACAACCTCACTGTTAACTTAGCTTAGCAAAATCCCACGACATTCCATACAGATGTAATGGAACTTCTGATGGAGGTTGTGACAACATACTGTCAACATTGCTACTACATCGTTTCAACATTGTCTGATAACGTAGTCACATCTTTGGAAGGAATTACATTTCAGCATTTTGGGCACCAAAACAGTATGTTGTTAAAAATGTGTTTTCCTGGAACATTAGCGATCAGGCTACAGAACCAAACAGTGCTACACGTTAATGTAGAGGTCTGTTGCTGCCCGTGATCTGCTGACACAAATTGACACAGATGATAAAAACTGATAGGGTCTGGCAGTGGGTGACAGAAGGACGAAACCAAACCTGTTAGTACTTCAGTTAGCAGGCCAAACATAATACAAGGCACAGGCTTGGTTCCAGCTAACTGATGCCAAGATGTCACCAGTTTAGAGGAAATCTGAGAGGGTAAAGTCAGCTAACTGGGTAAAAACTGAAATAGATGGACATGAGATGTCATTATTGCAAGTGCCGCGGTATACTGTATTCACGTCATGCTGCCAGACATTCCTGTTACCTGTGGAGTACTGAGTGTGTGTTTTTCATTGGCACAGTGTAGTGAAGGAGCACAAACAGAGATCAGCACAATGTGAAGAGATCAGACACAACTTTAATGCATTTATCGTTTTTATGGAACATTTTTACTATCGCTTATCTGTTTATTATCGCTTTTGTATTGTATTAGCTTTAGCCACCTTAACAGTTTTAGGTTAGCTAGTAGCACCGTTTTGTTTGTGACTATAATGCCAGTATTATTTACATTTAAGTCTTTTGAAATCATTTAATTGTTCATTTTTACTGATATTTTTTAGGTATTTATTCTCTTATTTATTTAATCGTATTTATTCACTCGTTTTTGTACTCATGCTGTTGTTAATATATTCATCTGTTTTAAATATTTGACTTTAACACCAAATAATGTCGTCATTTGTAGCAATACTTCACATATTGGGTGTTGACAATCAGCAAGAATGGTGTTGGTACATTCCATTTAAAAAACAAAACAAAACTGAAATTCCTGTGTTTGGTGTATGTGGTTAATGCAGCATTGTGAATGTATGGCATTAATATGCAAAGCGATGTCTTTTTCCTATTGTGAGCTTTTATCCCTGAGTTTCAGATCCAGCTCATCATCCCTGTCCAAAGAAAAACATGCATCTCCAAATGGCAACACGTTTTAAGGTGAATTGGTGTAAAAAGATTTCATTTCATGAGCGTTCATTATGGAACTGATCGCACATTGGAAAGGGCAGCTGATGTTCTGAAATGATGTCAAAAAAAAGAAATATGCCATAAATGGAGTTTAAATTTATTTACTTTGGACAGCGATGTAACATAGCTGTGCTGTTGCCTGAACCTGCATTTGTACCAAGTGGTGAGCCAGAAAAAAAAAACAATTTTAACTTCAGTAAAATAATTTTTTTATTCAAAGTCTGTCATGTGTGGATTATTCACACTGTGGATCATTTTCCACTGCACACCAAATATGCTGAACAAGTTCATACTTGGTTCTTCACACCAATAGATATAAGAAAACCAGAAAATTTGTAGTTAGACGTGATCAGACACTAGAGGGCGCTCAGGAGGCGCAAATGTATATTTTTAACAGTAGATTTTTATCTTAGCTGTAGCCTAAAATGTTTCATCACAGCTTTCACAACTTCATCTACAGGACTTTCGGACCGTGCATTATTTAAACTGATAATTTTAGTGAGTGCAAACAGCATTTCTCAGCCCTAGCATTAGTGCTCAGTAACAGGAAGTACAAAACCACATTCTCTGTAGAAAACAAAATTAAATATTCTGATAAATGTACATTTGTTAAGTATCATGCCTCTATTTTCCCAAACGTGGAAGATGTCTCTCTGTGAATGACCAGACATATATAACCGCTTTCATGAAACTGTGCTAACGTGCTGCTGCCAAAAAGCATTTTGCTGTAGTAACATTTTTAGCTCCATTTATTAAAGGCTAGTGATCTAGCCCCCAAAACCTTTCTGTCCTAAATAAAAGTTTATATATACAATATATAGCAATATATACAGGGTCAAAGGTCTCAGGACACTCTTTTATTTCAGAAATGAAAGGGAAAATGACATATCTGAACACCCCAGCAATACTGGGTGAGGGTGCCTGTTTTAGGCTGTGTCAGAAACGTGGCCGCCATATTGGATCAAAGGCAAATATTTCCAATGGGAATGGGGTCATGTAGCATATCAAAGAAGACCAGAGTTGTTTAGAAATCGATTGCAGCAGATTTGCGATATCTCTTGTACAGTTCAAAAGTTATAAACACAGAAAGTGATTCTGATGTCTGGGGAATGCAGCTCCCATATCATAGCTGCAGAGCGACACCCAGAAAGATCACCAATATCACACAGAGTCCGTGAAACCGGGACAGCGGACAACAAGCCAGGGGTCGTCCGAAGACCGCTATTGACAAAGGAACCTCAACAATGGTTTTGGCAGCCTTTGCGAAAAAAAATCCATGATGCAGCATGCCATGTCTCGCAGCAGAACGTGGTTTCAGCCAGTCATCCCTTAAACAGATTCTTCCTTCTAATAAGTGGCACCCCTTCAAGATCCAGCTGCAGCAGACACTGAGGATGACCCTGATAGATAGAGAGAGTCGAGTTCTGCACCGGGGCATTAACCAACATCAACAGGATCCCGCGTTCCAAGGTGACAAGGCCCATTTTTAGGTCAGTGGTGAGGTCAGCCGCCAGAATATGAGGTACTGGAGTGACGAAAACTCACACTTGACAGCAGAACCCAAAGTCGTAGGTGATGTGAAGGTTACCGTGTGGTGTGGAATATGGAGCACCCGTGTAATTCATTTTTATCAACCAGACCCTAAATGCTTAGTCCCACCTGACACTGCTACAGGAAGTGTTCCCACCCATTCTTACCGAAAATGCCAGTTTCCCCTGTTACCTCCAACAGGATGGGGCTCCACCATACTACAGAGCAGGTGTTCATCAGTAGCTGGATATTCAATTCCCTGGTCATTGCATTGGCCATTGTGGTCCTGTGGAATGGGCGCCCAGATCACCCGACCTCACACCACTTGACTTTTATCTCTGAGGTCATCCCAAACAAATTGGGTATGCTAAGAAAATCCGCAACAAACACCACCTTTAGCACCGCATTGTGGAGGCTTGTAACAGCATTCCACAGAGATTCTCATGCAGGTTCATAACGTTGGATCCTTCAGTTTTGTGTTCAGCACCTGGGACAACAAATTGAACACATTAAGTAGCTGTGCAGGGAACATTCCCCGATAACTTTTAAACCACACGAGATGCAGCATCGATTTCTGAGACAATCCTGGTCTTCTTCATGTGATACTTTTTTTATAATAATTTATATTAATATATATATTTTTTTATATTAATATAAAAGTATTGTTATTATGGTTGCGCATTGCAAAGCACCTATACTGCACCTATACAACTATACTGCTATTCGATTTTTCTTTTCTCCCGTTTCATCGCCGACTAACTTGTCCTGCAGCTATCGAGATATCGGCTCCGTTCCAACTCCAGATTGTCCGGTATGGTACGCTAATGTGGGCTTATATACAGCTTTTTCATCGGATGCACGGATTCCGAGTAGGAAGGAATTTTTCCAGAATTGTTTTCCCATAGAGAATGAATAGGATCGAAAAACATGTGCCTATCTAACCCACTTCTGCTCAACCTAGAGACACCAAATCGGATACACTGGCTCCGGGTGCAGCCCCGAGCAGGAATGCAGTGTTTGATTGACCCGCACTTGTTCATTTCTCCTTTTTGTTTCGCATCCCTCGTTCCTCCCATAGAGTCCCAGTCATTTTTGGACCCCTTTTAAGCCGGCTGTTTTGTTCGGCCTAGAGGTGCGAAACTTCACATACTCACTAAGGGCAGGTCCCCAGGCACTAATCCACAGCCATACTGACCCGCACTCCTATATCTGTTGTTTATTCATCCCTCGGTCCTCCCATAGAGTCCCAGCCATTTTCAACCCAAACCAAGCAGTAATGCTTTCGTCCGCCTGAGAGCCACCAAACTTCACGTATTCACTAAGGTCAGACCCTCAGACGCTAATCCACAGTCATACTGACCCGCACTCGTTTACTCATCCTTCGTTCCTCACTGAGCAAGCTGCACAACCATCCTGTGTTTCCTTCAGGAAATGCCCTTTTCTATTTTATTTTATGTAGTACATGCTTGTATGTTGTCCAGATTTAAGGAGAATTCTAAACTACAACTTCCACACGGATTCAATTAGCCCTGCCTTTCAAAATTAGAGTCCCTGCAAAACGGAGCATAACAAATGCCTGCATTAATATAGACCTAAGTAGCCTTTAATAAGAAAATATTTTTTAAGCTTTTTGGTCAACTAAATGGAGCCGTTGTGACTGATGCCACATCATGTTGTGTTTTGCCTGCTGATATGCCGGTCAACGAGCTAAAACAGGTTGGAGTTCATGTGCGTTTTTTTTTCTTAGCCTCATTTACCTGCAAATATTAATTAGCCATTTACAGCGTCTAACATTAGAACTACTGCATTCATTTTAGTCATACCAATAGATAAAGAGAACCCAAAAGAACAAATAACACAAACAGTTATATAGATTTTTATCTATTTGTTGGAGAAAGTGGGCTAACATTAAATGTGTTCGACACCATTATTACCTGAGTGGTCGGCCAAAAAAATGACTCAAAGAGTAAGATATAGAATATTCTGGGAGATCACAGAGAACCACACTAACATCTAAGGATCTGCAGGTCTCTCTTCCATCTGGCTAGTAGTGTTTAATAGTGAGTCCACCATAAGGCACCAACACTGAACAAGAATAGCATAAACCCATGATGGCAAGAAGATGTTTCCTAAATAACTCCTAGATAATCCAGATGTGTACTGAATTAATGCAATTCATGTTAGGTGACAACCAAACACTGCATCTCAACTGTGAAACACGGCGGTGACAGTGTCGGGGTTTGAGGCTGTATTGCTGCTGTGATCCCAATGATCTTAAAACACCTATACAATAACACTATACAAATAATGATTAAAACACAGTAAACGTTGCGTTCTGAAATGACTTCAAGTCCAGACCTTAATCCAACAGAAACTAAGGTGCGACATTCATGCAAGAAATTCCACCAGCATAACATAGTAGAACCAGATCTGTAACGAAGAATCAGAACAGGAACCATTTGCTGCTCAAGGGGGTCAAAAAGAAGAGGATCACTTCCCTTGGTCAACCAAAACATTAGATTTAGATCAGCTTGATTAGTGCATGAATGAAAAACTATCATTGGTTGTGTTATTTGTTTAATTGGGACTTCTTTATCTGTTGTTATGAGTTAAATGAAGATCTGATTTTAGGTCACACAAGTTCATAAAGAAAGAGATGATAGAGGGACAAACTTTCAGCCAGAACGCTAATGTAGAAATGTGGCATCCTAGTTCTCAAGTATCTTTATGTCTCGAAACATAAAGATACCTGTTAAGTTTATATGAATGTGTATATGTGATGTGGGAAATCCTATTCCAATATTAAAGTTCCTCTGTGAATGAGTACTTAACAATAATTACATTTAATTAGCAGATTAGCTCCATTCATGCTTATTCATTGTCATTTTCTTTCTCTCTCTCTCTGTTTTACTCTCTATAGCTCCTGCTAGTAAGTAGGCAGCCTCCCCCTTTAAAACCTCCTGACTTTACTGTTCTTTTGCTTCCACCTTTCTGGCTCATCAGTCTTTGCTTTCACGTTCTGCTGGACCGGATGGCTGGGATTTCCACCTTTCTCCTTCTGGCCAGAGAGAGAGCCACAGCCTTCTCGTAGTACGCAGACTCGTTTATGAAGAAAGGATAGAGTGGCTCCTTCCCTTTATACCTCAGCGTCTCTCCAGAGAAAGTGAGAAACATGGGGTCACCTGGGTGAAGTAGACAGAAGTCCCTGTCCTGAGAGAGAGAGAGAGAGAGAGAGAGAGAGAGAGAGAGAGAAAGAGAGAGAGAGAGAGAGAAAGAAAGAAAGATGATTTCATTGCTGGCTGCTCTGCCCATCCAGTAAAGATTCCTTTTCATTTGCCAGGAATTCAGGGCAGTTATCGAGTCACCCAATCTGCAGAGGATCAGCCACGACATGTTTGGTGTATGAAGCTGGTTTCTGTAGTTCTACACTGGAGCTGTGAGGGTAATGTCTCCAACAAGTAACAAAACATACGCTTCTATGGAGTTATTAAATAAAAGCTCTATCCTGTATACATTCCTTCATCTTCTGAGACGCTTGACCTTCTGGGTCACAGGGGTATACTGGAGCCTGCTGCTTATAAAGAGTCTGCTTTAGTCAAGCTTATGAATATGGTCCAGTTTAAGCACATAGTACCCCAAAGCACCATGTAGCTCACTAAGCTAAACATAGTAACTACAGTTATCCAAATCTGAATGCGAACCATTCATTCACACCAAACATCTCCAGCATGTTAAACTGATGCTCCTTCATGCAAAACAGCAGTCCTGGTACTAAACCTGTAGGTCCGGATGCACAGCGGCTATGATGGTGTGAGTGTGAGGATCTCGAGGATAATCAATGTTCTTCACCAGTGTATAAACATCCACCGAACCTCCTTCAAACTGAGTCCCTATAGAGGAAAGTGGGGAAAACAGGGTATCCATGAAAAGTCCACCAAAGCGTACACATTCGATTTTTCCTAATATACTGTCTTAGAATACCTGCATCTACCCCTATGACTAGGACAGGCGAAATAAATTCACAGCAAAGCATACCGGGTAGTGTAGTCTTCCCTGTACCTGAGTTAAAGAGCCGAACCCAGTCCAACAATAGCTGAACTGCTTCCTGCATGGCAGTAAAGATGTTGGATCTGATTAGACCGTGAGGCTGAGGGCCAATCTCCATTGCTGCAAGACGAAAAAACAAAACATGACATTCAGGACACAGTATAGTTCAGGGCTCCACTGGTGACTACATTTAGCCCTGGATTTTTGTTTAACCCAGCCCACTACAACCACCCCCTCACCCCTGAAAGCCTCCATCTTATGCACACTCCAGTATTCACCTGGCACATATCATTCGTCTTGGGACCTTCATTCATTCTATTTAGAACATGATAACGACCACACGTTCTCTTTTTCTCACTGTCTCAGTGGCCTACACGAAGAGCAGCACACCGGGAATTGTCCCGGTTCTCCAGGTGTCCAGCCCCAGAGATTAAAAAGTAGAACTCATATGAAAAGAGAAATAAATGTAAGGACTTTAAAGGTGCCACAGAACGCATCCATTCATCATTCCTTGCTGGTTCGCCCTTGTTGCCTGATGTACATTTTGGGGGTAACGTTTACAACAGCAACAACAGTTTAGGATTTTGGAATGAGCCCATTTGACCTTTTTCTTCACTGTCCTCTTTTGCAAGTGCAGGATTTGTATATGAGGGAGAGTTCACTGTATGTGAGTTCTATTTACAGACCTCTCCTTATTTAACTATGCCATTGTAAATACAGTTTTCCATACTATGGCGCTATGATAAACAAAAGCATGCTTTTAAACATAATGCATGAAGTACATCTTTTAACTCATCATCAGAAGAATAGTGGCACTAATAGTTGCACCCAAAAGGAATCAACCGACAGGAATGAAACTTGGTGAGTAGGTCCAACTTAATGAGACATGTAATAGTGCGTGGCCCACAGCCCCTTCAGGGTGCAGGAGTGGTGTGTCACACCCTATGGGTAGTGTCGGGCGACTGCCTTAGGACCTGGAAAAAGTTGGCCGCACGAGGACTAGAGATACTTCCCCTTCACCTTTATTCACAGGACACAGACAGCTATTTACATATTTACCTACGACATATAACAAACTCTATATACAGAGATAAACAGATCAATGACTGCAAAGTCATACAGATCTCTTGCTCAATACTCTTAGCCTGGTCGTCTAGGCAAAAGTGACCCCTTATCCATGTTGCATGATGTTATATTCAATTAGCCCCTCCCCCAGAATATTCTATTCTTCCTCGGGTAAACAAGGACAATGAACATAAAAACATTTCAGGTGCAACAAGTGATTGGCCACTTCCCAGTTAATTACTTCATTTTACAGGTCATGACCTCGTTGTTCTTAAATTCATAATATAATGTGCACATATCTATATACATAGTCAACATACTACAATTTCTGTACCTCCCTCCCCTTCTGCAGAGGTTGGACTAGCCCAGGTAAGTAAAAGCCTGAGTTTTCCTCATTACTCTTTTAGACTGTACGGGTAAAGACTAGTCACGGGTAAGCATCGGTAAGTATATACATCTTATAGCATACACTGGGGATGTGTAGCTCTACATCATCACAAGACAAGATTGTCTCACATGTGATGTAAAAAAAAAAAAAAAAAAAAAAAAAAAAAAAAAAAAGAAAAAAAAAAAAAAAAAAAAAAAAAAAAAAAAAAAAAAAAAAAAAAAACCAAAAAAGATAACCAAAAAAAAAACACAAAAAAAAAAAAAAAAAAAAAAAAAATAGCAAGGACGGGTTTATCACTGCACATGACTGAGCCAACAGCCACGATTGTGGACATTCAGTGAGCAGTGATGTCCTCCATGAGTCAGGACCATTGGCAGATGGCTGAACATACGATGTACACATGCAGACCTTTACGCTGACTGCCATCAAGAATAGAAATCAACTGGCAGTGCTGAGTTTAGCATTCAAACAGTGAAACTTCAGTGGTGACCAGACTAAGCTGGTCTCGTCACCATTGACGTTCTGCATCTGCCCACTGGCTTCTATCAAGCTTTGAATTTAGGTGTATGTTAAAATGATTGTCTGTTATAATCAGCCATGCACTACACATGCAGGCCTGCACAGGCTGCAAACTGTTGGACTAATCCTTTAAGATTGGAATTCAGCCAATCACAACACATACTGGTTGGGATTTACATTTGAAGGATAGCAGCTTCTTTCACTTTGTTTCTGCACATGGTGCAGAAAATAAAATGCACTGAAGCCTTTTAAATTCATCTCCAGTGTGGGCAAAACCCTAATGAAATGGAGTATAGTCCATAAATTAAGAAATCTGCATAACTCCGTAGAGTGCTTGCGTCAGCGTAGCAGTTCAGTATGGATTACTCGGATGGGGAAGTTTTCTTAGCCGAGGCTGTGCTCTACTGAGCGGGGCAGTAAATGGAAAAGCAGCAATTCAGCCCAAACTGCAAGCTTAGGTAGTAATGTGTAATGACTAGTGTGGCCTTTTAGCATGATAACAGTAATAATGTGGCTGACTCAAGCTTTCAGTGTCAAGAGAACTCCACACTGGAGCAATGCGCAAGGGTCTACTGATGAATAAATATGAAAATGAATATAAAAATGAATTTTATTCATTTACTTTAAAAGATAATAGAAACAAAACATTAAGAATGAAAGAACCCTGATTTTTTAATTTTGCATGATTTCATAATTTGCATTTATGTTTAAATGCTATTTAGTTTTAGCTGTATCTGAAACCGATGCAGCTGTCTCAGTGCCTTGCTGTCAGTGCCTTGGAAGGCAGCGTTGCTCACTGCGTCAGTGCTGGTGATTTCTGTCATTTTTAATTAACCGTACTAGTGCTGACACAGAGTATTATGGGATATGTAAGGCAGTGAACGATACATCTTAGCAGCTGGCATTTTATACAAACACTACATCCGGATATGACTGGGTGCCAGTTTATGACATTTTAGACACAGTCAAAACTGGGTGTTGTTTACTATGTGACAACTGTGATATCCATGATAGCAAGAGAATGGTGGACCCCTGTTGACCCACTAATGACAAAGTTGGCAGTCCACTAGTGTTTTGCTCAGCGGTTTTTGGGCACCCAGCCAGTGGTTAAATAGACTCTTAGACAAGATGCCTCTTTTCATTGCTTGTTTTCCACCCAGAGTTCAGTTTTCTCATCTCTTGTCTTTATGTTTGTCCTCTATAAACTTGTTTAGAAAATTATTTGTGTAACATTTGTAATACAGAACATGATGATAGCAGTACTATGTAAAGTAATACATGTTTACTCACTGGCCACTTTATTAGAAACACCTGCATTGTACTTCCACTTACCGGCCACTTTATTAGAAACACCTGCATTGTACTTCCACTTACTGGCCACTTTATTAGATTTCCATGCACTGGCTACTTTTTTTTTAGAAACAGTAGACACTGATGCACTGATCTCAGATAAGTGACTGAGACACTCACCATAGCTGTGTTTTCCCCTGAGTCCAGTAAAATGTGTCTTATAATATGAAAATGTAATTTAGTAAAATAACTCAGAAGATAAATTAAAAGATAAATGAATCTGGTGTGCGTTGTAATTTTAAACTTTAAGGCTATGACATCAGAAACCATTTGTTTTTAGATGTTTACATGCCACCCCAATCAGAAAGGCAGCCTGGCTAGGAAATCAACCCCAGGCTCTTCTTGCTGTAAAGCTGATTGTTGTTATTCTGGTTCTTGTTATTATTTAGTTTGACAGAGTATCTAGAAATTCAGTGGGTAATCTTCTAGACAAACAATTAAGAATCTCTTATTTGCTTTGACCCAGTGAACATATGGCAGTCACATTGCCAAATGAATATGTGACAGACAGATACAGTGACACTTCTTTGCCCATTACAGCTGCCCAACTGAACACGTAATCTGTGTAAAGGCTGTTCAAACACTTTGGAGCCTTTAGGTTTTTTAACCTAATCTTTATCTGCTCTATTTGATACAGAAAGCCTGTTCACTCACAAACACGCTTATAATAGAAGACAAAGAGCCCTTGTTTACTCTCTGACCACTTTTTCAGAAACACCCACCTTGTACTTCCACTCACTGGACACTTTATTAGAAACACTCACCTTGTACTTCCACTCTCTGGCTACTTCATTAGAAATACCCACCTGGTACTTCCACTTACTGGCCACTTTATTAGAAACACCCACCTGGTACTTCCACTTACTGGCCACTTTATCAGAAACAGCTACCTTTTTCTTTCACTCACTGGCCACTTTATTAGAAACACCTACCTTGTACTGCCACTCACTGGCCACTTTATAGGAAACACCTACCTTGTACTTCCACTCACTGGCCACTTTATCGGAAACACCCACCTTGTACTTCCACTCACTGGCCACTTTATCGGAAACACCCACCTTGTACTTCCACTCACTGGCCACTTTATCGGAAACACCCACCTTGTACTTCCACTCACTGGCCACTTTATCAGAAACACCCACCTTGTACTTCCACTCACTGGCCACTTTATCGGAAACACCCACCTTGTACTTCCACTCACTGGCCACTTTATCGGAAACACCCACCTTGTACTTCCACTCACTGGCCACTTTATCAGAAACACTCACCTTGTACTTCCACTCACTGGCCAATTTATTAGAAACATTTACCTTGTGCCTCCACTTTTTTTGGCCACTTTATTAGAAACACCTACCTAGATGAGCGTGCAGGTTGTCTGTTGCTGTAGAAACAATTGCAATGATCTCAGATCTGTTTGTGAGACACTCACCAAAGCCGTGTTTTCCCACCGAGTCCAGTGAGTAGGCTTCACTCTTTGGGATGTCATAGTGAATGTATCTCACTGGGATGGTGGCCATCTCCCTCTGTAAACACACCCATACAGGCACAGTTGGTCATTCTTTATAGTGAAACTTCCCAGCCAAGGATGATACCTCATAAAGCATAATACAAAGTCAAAGTACACGATGGCCATCAAAATGCAGCATTCACTAGCCAAACTCTTTCTGATGAGCCTGGAGTTTCAGAGTAGAGGGATGTCAACAACTAAACAATTTGAATTATTCAGCAGCCACACATGAACACTGCATGCAGAAATTATCCACAGATGAAAATACAGATTTAAGCATGTTTGCAAAAGTTGGTAACTCTGCTGTATCTCTGCCAGATGGGGACCAGATGTGTTTTGGAAAGGGTGGCCATTTTCATAACCCTAAAAGGAGGACATTATAAAGTAGGGTGGGATCGATCATAATACTAGAACATAATTAAAAATCGAACTAACTATAATATCCTAACTATATAACACATAAATGATCACTTTACTCACTTAATTGGGTGGAATGGATGACATTCATAAGTCACAGGAGCTTACTAATTAGCTAGCATTCAGACCTTGGTAAACCAATAAAAAGCAAGGCATTCCTTTGACATGGACGTGAGCCAATGGCACACATAATATTATTCACAAAGTGAACATTTTAATAGTTCATCCCATAAAGAGGACTAATAGACATCCGGCAAGGTATTGTGCCAGACGAAGGACTGGGAGCTGAAAAAACTGAATGCCTGGACTAAAACCGGACATGTGGCCTCTCTAGTTTGAGAACATGTCAAGAGTTTTATATATGTGGGCCACTTTTTGCATGTAGGCTGCCAGTAGGCAGCTCTGCTGTATCTGTTCCAGAAGTGGATCAGCTCTGTTTGGGACTGTTGGTAAACTGACTCTCTTTAATAACAGAAAACCAAATAGAAACCGGTAACATTATATGTAGTCTGTCTCATTTTTAACAAAAACCACTGACACTGACGCAAAGTCAGAAGTACGAATTCTGAGGAGGACCTAAATGGAACATGACACTCAAGCTAAAGCGTAATGACCTAAACGAAACCCAGTAACATCTCAGTGGTTTTGGGCATTAAGCTGCAGTCACACTACACTTTTGCAGTTGACGTCGCCTTGTAAAACTTAACATAAAACTAAAACTAAACATAATCATACCATTATATCATATTACATGCCTGCGGCAGTATAGTGTAGTACGTTTCTCCCACGTAAAGTAAAAAAAGGCCAAATAGTGTCTCATAATTATGACGTACCATCTTATAATTGTTACTCACTGTCTCAAAAATATGAGATCATGTTTCCTATAGCTTCTCTTCATGCCTTTATTAATCGTCACTGGAAAAGAAATGTTTTAAGGTTCTGAAAGCTGAATAAATTAGCATTTTCCTTTACATAAATTGGTGAAGGATTTATGGGGAGCAAAATGCAGTCAACTCTAAATGCAAATGTGAGTATAATGATTAGACTGGGATATATTTTCATCAGAATCTATACAGGTTTAATATTGATATATATAACAGAGGAATAATAAAAGGTCTGAAGATTAATAAAAGAGAAACTCGCTTTAGGTGTTGAGTTGTAGAGCGAAAAGCTGAGGGTAACTAACCGCTAGGCTAAACATATTTCAAGGGAATTAAGCAGTGTTAGTAGCAGCTAGCTCTAAACGGGAAGTAGCTGGTCATGTGACTGTATAGTATAGTCCACTGTACTGCATACTGTCCCCTGTGTGTGGTATGCAGTACAGTGGACTATACTATACAGTCACATGACCAGCTACTACTACTACATACTACTGAAGTATGCAGTGTGGAGTATACTAGTGTACCATTTTAATGGCTGAAAATAACAGCTATCAGTGCACTGTCAGTATCTTGACATCATTGTGATGTATAGCTGCACCTCCAGCACAACACATTCTAAAGCACTGGACAACTGATGGACAAGACGGTGCCTTCAGACACAGCCGTACAGAACTTTGATAGCCTTAGTAACTTATCGCTTTAAACCGTGCTCTTGCCTGCAGGTGTTTACAGATGTGCAGGCATATCCAGTCGCAGTCAGAGTACGTGATGAGACACAGACCCATGTTGGCAGTGGTGTTGTGTAGATCACAGATAAGATCCACAGCCTGAGCTGAGCCTTTAGGTCCAAGCAGAGCGTTCAGTTCCTGGGAATGAACCAGTTCATACGGAGTCTGCTCAGAGAGCGAGAGACTGAGAGGGGTAAAGGCAGATAGAAAAGACAAAGAGATTGAGAGAGAGATGAGGACATAGACAGGCGAAGACAAAACAAAGGGAAAGAAAGTGGGGAGTGGAAAGACAGAAAGAAATAGATAGGTAAAGAGTGAGAGAGAGTGGGGGTTAGATGGAGAGAAAATTGGTGAGGGGAGAGATGACAGAAAGGGAGAGTTTGAAAGAGATGAAGGGAGAATGATGGACAAAAAGAGAACGAGAGATAAGAGACAGAGGATTGGGGTTAGAAAGACCAAGAGAGGTGTGGAAGGGGAAAGAGAAACAGTGATAGAGGAGAAATGGGAGTGGAAGTAGAAATAGGGAGACCTTACAATACTGTGTATGCATGCATGTGGATGTTTGTGCTCCACCTCAGCATGGCGTCTGTGAAGCAGCGGTTCAGATCCGTCTCTGTGTATCTCACACACCGCTGAACAGCACGTGGATTCGACATTACCGTCATCACAGTAACTGGCTCGATCACTTGGCCTTTCTTCCTTTTCTTCAGCCTCTCTCGCACCAGATAAACCCCGGAGAGCTCATTGCCATGGGTGCCACCACATACTGCCACTCGTGGCAATGCTGGCAACACGACTGTGTCCTCCTGTCTCATAAGACCACATTAAGGTCACGCATATCTGTACATTACACCTGCACATCACACTTTTACACCTCATCTTTACATCACATCTTTACATCATACCTGACATCATTCCTATGCATCCTACCTGTACATCATACCTGACATCACCTCCTGTACATTACACATTTGTACATAGCTTGACATCACATCTGCCATCATATCTGTACACCATATCTGTACATCACACCTGTAGATTATACCTGACAGCATACCTGTACATTACACCTGTAAATCACACCATATATATATATGATATTAATGATAATAATATATATGATAGTAATGATATTAATAAGATGCTTGTGTATAATGTAATGGTAATGATTTGCTAGTGGAGTCTTACCTTATTCCTGAGATGGGGATGTCTTTCCTTGTCCATCTCTCTGGACCCCAATCCTAACTGTGACCTGAGCTCTGACTCTGGCGCAGATCCACAAATGGCACTACATCACAGCTGGCCTGCCTCAGATTAGGTAAGTTCACTAACTGTGTGTACTTGATGTCCACTGTCCACTTACTGCTTTTTTCCTTTACTGCAGTTTCTCTCTCTCTCTCTCTCTCTCTCTCTCTCTCTCTCTCTCTCTCTCTCTCTCTCTCTCTCTCTCTCTCTCCCTCTCCATTCTAGTTTACCTGACTCAGCAAATGCATCTCTCTCTCTCACTCTCTCTCTCCCACCCTCTCTCCCTTTTTCCTCTCCCTCACTCCCTCATATTCCCTGTGTACAGTGAGTTTGGGTGTGTGCTCTGCAGTGCCCCCCCTCCCCCCACCCCTCTCTCTCTTTCTCTCTCTTTGAGATAGAGCCCCATTCAGAACCATGCAGCCAGTTCACAGGGTTATACATTAACCCTGCTGTATATGTATAGAGGGCTATTGCCCAGTGCCTAAGCAGCACGGTTTATATGGTTGAATGTGAAAGTTTGGAAAACCCCTGGTCCAAATCCATGTTATATTGTTTATCCTAGTAAAAATTAGTAAACAACAAATCCTCTGTAGAGAACACACTTGTCGAATTTAACAAATTATGGGAGGTGTGGATGGGAGATACATTAAATTGCATATTTTATGTTTATTTTTTCCATTATATAAAACGTTTTATTATTATTAACACCCGCTTTAAAATGTTTTCCTACAAATACAGATTCATCTCAATGTTACTTAATGAATTAGTTCAATAGTGAGTTTTTGAACACACTAGTCATTACAAACAAAGTACTATTTTGGTATACTGTACCGTACAGTCTGGCTTTACTGTAATACACAAATAGGCAGCAGTTATATAAATATATACGTATATATAAACAAAACATATATTCAGATTTTTACATATTATACATGCCGTACTGGACATATTTTAACAATATATTTGAAGATCAGCTGACTGGTCGAAAAAGTGTTAATAATGCTCAAAGTGTCCAGCAGACGCCGCTAAAACTCAAATAAATATTTTATTGAGACCTTTCAGACATCCTCAATCGAACAGGTTCGTACTCGGCTATCAGGCCTGGTAGTCGCACACTGCAACATTCATTTCATCAATATGGCGGACCCGAACGCAAAACAAAACAACCAGAAAAGGTTTGAACCTCTTATACGTATTTTCCTCTAGGTTTTGTCATCGTTTATGCATTTCCCTATTATAATTATGTCTTCTAAACGCTTTCAAACACAATGTGTGCTTTAATTCAAATGAAGGCAAGTGCCACACCCGCTAGCCTAGCATGCTGACCCATTAACTGTCTTTATTTAAGAAGTTTCTCGATTGCTGATTTACAAATATACTAAATAAATTTGACGGTGCTGTATCATGTTGTCTTGTGTGCAGTGTTAAAATAGCTGCCGGTGCAGTGGTTTGTGTAGAGAGTGAAATAAGAGGCGATGTGACGATTGGTAAGCATTTTATCAATATTATACCCAGCCAGCTATTATTTTTGGATGTAACGATACGTGTGTGTTTTCCATAACTAATGCAGAAGGGTGTCTATGCAGTTTGCCTTATGAGATACAGGGTAACAAAGGGAAAACAAATGATGCAGACTCGGAACTCGTTACATCGTTTCTATTGACTTATTTTTATTAACTTATCTACATGAAACAGTACTTGAAGCAGTTTTCACGTTTTTTATTTTCAGGGCCAAGAACTGTGGTTCACCCCAAAGCTCGCATCATCGCGGATGCTGGTCCCATTATCATAGGAGAAGGCAACCTGATAGAAGAGCAGGCCCTTATTATTAACAGGTAGAACCAAGTCAACGACTAATCAGTCCAGGAGTGCATTTTCCATCTGTATATGTGTTTCTAACTATTAGAAATTATGTATAGGTAGAGACTGTGGGGGAACTGTGGAGCAACAGATGGCCTATGATCTTTCATTGTATATTTGTGGGTGTCTCCACACAATAAGCAGGAAAAGCCCCTATGTGTCTGTAAAGTTCAGCACAGTTCTGGGATTTTTTTTTTTTTTACTTCAGTTTAAGATTTTGAAGCTGGAAATCATTATACTGTGCTGGACTTCAGGACCAGAACTTGACTGTCCTGATCTTCATAGTCTTGACCAACAATACATGTCTTTCACTCTGTTTTGATTTCTCTTTTACACCGTTTCTATTCTAACATTTTTTTTTTGTACAGTTATCCTGAAAACATCATGCCTGACACAGAAGGAGTTGAACCCAAGACAATGACGATAGGTGTCAACAATGTATTTGAAGTTGGCTGTGGTACGCTGGCACTACCTATCGCCATTAATTTGTCATTATAGGCTGCATTATAGACTAAACGGTGTAAATCCCATAGTAAATATGCCTTAATTTTGGATGTTGACAGTTTCCCAGGCACTGAAGATCGGGGACAACAACGTCATTGAATCTAAAGGTAAGGCTTTCTCCAGTCCTTTTGGAGTATTTGCAGCCTTACATTGGCAATATGCT
This sequence comes from Prochilodus magdalenae, assembly GCA_024036415.1. Classification (NCBI taxonomy): domain Eukaryota; kingdom Metazoa; phylum Chordata; class Actinopteri; order Characiformes; family Prochilodontidae; genus Prochilodus; species Prochilodus magdalenae. The sequence continues at coordinate 43,713 of JAMWET010003263.1, forward strand.
CCATTTGTACTCATTCTGTTTTGAAATGGTGTGTAGAATAAAATATATTTAAGACTGGAATAATTAAGTAATAACAATATCTACAATTTATGTTTGTTAACCATAAGAATTATCCCAAAATTATTTGGAATAAAATATTTTATGATGTACATTATTACACATTTAAGTTAAATCCATTGTCATTATGTTAACGAGTTGCCATTTTGGTGATGCAAAGTTTTCTGACCACAGTGGCAACATTCTCCAGTTAACAATGCAGATAAATCATCACATAACTGTTATTTTGGTCCTTCTAGCTGATGTCGGGAGGAATGTGATTCTGACGAGTGGCTGTATTATCGGGGCATGCTGTCAAGTGAACACGTGCGAGGTGATTCCGGAGAACACTGTTATCTACGGCTCTGGCTGCATGCGGCGCGTTCAGACAGAGAGACCACAGGTGACCTAAAAAAGACACAACCTGCTCACATACCTTAAAGTAATAGTTCAGTGAATGTCTAATACACTATAACACCAGGTTTGCAGGGACTTAAAAAATGGAAAGACTAAGAAACACACAAACTTAAAGTTCACAGAGTACGGTATTATTTACACTACTCAGCAAGCATTGATTTATGAAATGTTAAACCAGTGGTCCTTGTGAAATGAAAATTTTTTTGAAATTTTCTTCTTAACCCAGATGTAGTCCATCAGCTAAGACATGACTAATGTGGAGATTTTGCTTCCCTAGTTTAGCACTGGAACCATGTGGCTAACACTAGTCTAGAAACATACATTTGTAAACATAATTAAACATCCTTTTGCTTGTGTGACACGCATGCTTGTTTACACCACCATACTAAGTACCTGGATGCTGTTTCAGTGATTCAGAGAGCAGAATATTCTTGGAAGACTTTTGACTTCTCGTGTTTGTTACCCCCCACCTCATAAATCTAGTGCTTCACTGTGAAAGCAGAATTTGTGCACCGAACTTGACTTGGCTTACCAACTGTGGCTGTGATAAATAGAAAAATGAGTAATTTCATTATCCGCTCAACCATCCCTGTAAATCTTGTCCAATAAGTTGACATTGAAGTGACATATCTTAAATATGACAAATTTGGTAGCTGCTGTTGATCACTTGGATGATCCTTTTGTGGTTTCTTCTTAGCTCTTAAGGTTTTTGTTTTCACAATTGGTCTTGCCAACTTGTCTTTTTATTTTCTTTTCTATCCTTAAACAGCCTCAAACGCTGCAGCTGGACTTCCTGATGAAGATTTTACCTAACTACCACCATCTGAAGAAAACAGTGAAGGGGAATTCCACTCCGGCCAGAAGCTAAACAGTACAGATTACACTAGAGCACTGCACTGCTGAAAACATAAACAAATGGTCCATGCTTGAATCTAGCAATTTCTTTATTCCTTCGTTCATCGCTTCATAGCATATCTCACTGTAACATAAATGGTCCATGCTTGAATCTAGAATTTCCTTTGTCTTATTGCACCGCAGTAAGGTCACTACAAGCAATGGCTTATTTGTTATTTTCTGCCATGTATTTGTCTTTATTTATTGCTACCTGATATTAAAAAGCTTTTCCATTCATTTATCCTGATTTGTCTGTTTAGGAATTGATGTTGGCGTTATATCCACCAGGTGGCACCATAGTGAAACGCTGCAGGGTGATAACGGCACTAGACGGTCAAAGGTCAGCCTGTTGCGATGGACACTGTGTAGAACAGCAAGTTAGTAAGATACAGTTTAGCTTAAAGAAAACATTGCTACAAACAGGTTTACAGAGTTCTTTACAGGTTCTACTAGAGGTCTTGCTCTAGTAGATATGTATTCGCTATGTTTAGTTGGTAGCTGTGTAAATTGTTGCTTTCCAAAGCTTCATTTAAAAAGCCTTTCAAGCTAACCTCAGACTAGTGGTTGCTCATTTTCATTTCTCACACATGTAAAGCCCAGCACATTCACTTTTCTGTATTTTCTTTGTTTTGGTTTATGTGTGGTTGTCTTAGACTGAGAACTGGAGGGCAATCACATGGCCCAGCCTCAGGGTCTTTCCTATTGGAATTTCTTTTTTAGCGTTTAACCTTAATGGTTGAGCTTCATATGACTGAAAAGTAAAAAGTAAATTTATAAACATGGCTGCACGCTCAAGTTGAATGGCAAACAATCACTTTGTCTCTTTGTCCCACTTTGTCCCTTTTGTTGTCTTTCTGGCAGTTGGGGGTGATGTAATTGTTATTGTAGTAAATATGGCAAAATACACGTACATGATGTATATGATTATTTCTAAATATCTGTGTGTGGGGAAAATTAATATTAGCGATTTAGTAAAGTAAAATCTCTAGCTAATTAGTAACTTATGAGAGTTAGAGTGGTGTAGTTTAGGTAATATTTGTCTGTAATTTTAAGTAATCAATCAGATGATGGTTTATTAGTAATCAAGCCAGAAAGCCAGCTAATTCTAAACGGTTCACTTACATTTTTCTTGCCAATTGTGCAAAAAAACACTCATGGGCCACACCTAGCAGTACCTCAGTGGGCATCCACATGTTGTAAACCATGAATGTAAGCAGTCACTTTGTCCTTCTTCCACTAAGAGGTCTGTTGCAGGGTTTGGTGATGTGATGATATAACTGTTAGTGTGATGAACGCTACGTCACAATACACTGGGCATTGTTCCAATTCTTATTATTTCATTTTATTTATCAGTAACTGGCAATGGGTGATTAGTTCTGAATCACTTCCACTCATCCCAAATGTGTCCATTACTCCAGAGTGCATTGTGTAAATGCTCCACAGTTCGTCATTTGTGTATACATATAGCATATGTGTCTCCTCTTTTTATTGCAAGTGTATATCAAATCTTTACTGGCTTATTTCACTGATACATGGGTGGGAAAACTACAGACTACAATGCACTAAGGAATAACGAAGAGATACTTATGGAAAGTGACAAACTGCCCAATGGGAAATCTTAAGATCAGGTGAATGCCGATACGTTACAATACACTGGGCATTTTTCCACCTCTTAACACGCACTGTTAAGGCATATATCTACCTTTTGAGGAGGCTAGACCAGAGATACTTTTTGACCACCACAGCACTGAAGAGTAAAGAGTTTACATTTGTCCAGTTTGTCTCGGTTTCTGTGCTGCCATATTTCCTGCTCTTGTTCTTTTATGCTAGCATCTTGCTGTACAGTCACTAAATGGTTTTTATACATTTTCATGCAAAAGCTTGGCCAACCTGGTCAGGTACGCTGTTATGTTTAGTTTCTAAGTGAAAATAAGTTCATACAGGTACATACTCTACCCTGAACACACTGCTCCACACCTTAAAGCACAGTTACTGTTTATTTGCAACAAAAGTAGTCAAAAAATGTGCCCTGTGCAACATTTTATTTGTAGCGCTAAGTGCTAAGCTAACTAGGAGACCCTAACTGATGCCAAGTTTCACTCCTAATTTGTCACAGGAGAATGTGATGTGATTATGACTCGATATAGTTCATGGTTACATGGTGGTTTCTGTCTGTTCCAACTTGTTTGCAGATATCAGAAAAATGCAAGGGTTCTGTGGTACATACCGTGAGACTGTCTTCTAAAATATTGTGATGTTCTGCTTTTGCTGTGTTGCCCACCCTTGCAGTCTTGTGTGTTGAATTTAAGAAAGGTCAGTTATTCAGTGGTGTATGTTATAAAAGCATTGTGACAGATGACCTTTGGATCGTGGCCTCTCTCCTGCTGCAGAGCTGATGTGTGACCTACAAGCTACTGAGGCCCCCACTGACTCTCAGTGGCAATTACGAACAGGGAGTTTATCCCCTCTTTGCTGCAGTAACAGACTCTACTCCTCTGGGAAGACTTTACTCGAGGCTGACTTTGGAACGTTGCTTAGGAATTTGATTGCATTCAGCCATAAGAGCATTAGTGAAGTGTCTTACTTTTGCACAGGGCACATTTTCTGGTTAATTTATTTATCAGGTACTGGCAATGGGTGACTAGTTCTGGATCACTCCCACTCATCCCAAATGTGTCTGTCACTCCAGAGTGCGTTGTGTAAATGCTCCACAGTTCGTCATTTGTGTATACATATAGCATATGTGTCTTTTCTTTTTTTTCTGCAAGTGTATATCAAATCTTTACTGGCTTAATTCACTGATACATGGATGGGAAAACTAGAGACTACAATGTGAATCTGCACTAAGGAATAGCGAAGAGATACTTATGGAAAGTGACAAACTGCCCAATGGGAAATCTTAAGTTCAGGTAAATGCCAATATTCATTAGAGTGAAATGTCAGTGGAGCCTGAATTACATTTTCCACTCAAATCAAATACTTGAACATGGAGCCCACCATTTAAACACAGTTCAAGCATTCGGTCCTTGGGTTTCTGGTTTATTGATCCATTCATATTCTCTTACGCTTGAAAGAGTGCAGTCAGTTTGAAGTTCATACAGACTGACGTGTTAATTCATAATTTATAGCTGAGTGACCAAAAAGAGGATGAACAAGTCAAATTGTATAATTGAAATACAGTGCCTTGTGAAAGTACTCACCCCCTTGGCTTTTTATCTATTTTGTTACATTCCAACCTGTATTTAAATGTTTTTATCCTTCCTCCTGGTTAGTTTTCTCTTTCCTTTTCTTTCTTTCTCTCTCTCTTACTCTTGCGACTATGACCTGTTAAAGCTAACACTGTACAATATGAAAGGAAGATAAGAGCAAAAGAAAGACAAAATGCTTGATAATAAAATATGCATTTATGTATTTATTACTATAATATTGAATGATTTATATATGATAAAAGAGAATATGAACTGGCCCTGCTATATAAGGATGTTGACATTTAGTGGAATTAGTCACAGTCACTAACAGAGGGTCTCTAACAGAGTCACGTGAATTTAGAGTCAGGCATGTCAGACGCAGAGTTCACTGGTTTGTTAAAAAGAGTCTGGTCTGTTTGGGGATGTTCCGTCTTCTCTGAGTTATGTTAGGGCTGTGTTGCGTGTCACTAACACTACAGCAGTGTAAGTCTACAACACTAACACTACAGCTCTGTAACACTAATATTACGACACTAACTTAACAACACTAACAGTGTAACACTACAGCACTGTAACACTAATATTACAACACTAACTTAACAACACTAACAGTGTAACACTACAGCACTGTAACACTATTACAACACTAACAGTGTAACAATAACACTACAGCACTGTAACACTATTACAACACTAACAGTGTAACAATAACACTACAGCACTGTAACACTAATATTACAACACTAACTTAACAACACTTTAACAATGTAACACTACAGCACTGTAACACTAATATTACAACACTAACTTAACAACACTAACAGTGTAACAATAACACTACAGCACTGTAACACATATATTACAACACTAACTTAACAACACTAACAGTGTAACAATAACACTACAGCACTGTAACACATATATTACAACACTAACTAAACAACACTTTAACAATGTAACACTACAGCACCGTACATTAATATTACAACACTAATTAAACACTAATAGTGTAACAATAACACTACAGCACTGTAACACTAATATTACAACACTAACTTAACAACACTAACAGTGTAACAATAACACTACAGCACTATAACACATATATTACAACACTAACTAAACAACACTAACAATGTAACACTACAGCACCGTACATTAATATTACAACACTAATTAAACACTAATAGTGTAACAATAACACTACAGCACTGTAACACTAATATTACAAAGCTAACTTAACAACACTAACAGTGTAACACTAGAGCACTGTAACACTGATATTACAGCACTTTAACAGTGTAACACTACAGCACTGCAATACTAATATTACAACACTAACTTAACGACACTTTAACAGTGTAACACTGCAGCACTGTAACACTATTACAACACTAACAGTGTAACAATAACACTAGAGCACTGTAACACTAATATTCCAACACTAGTATTTGTCTACTAGTAGCACTACAACACTAACAGGACATCACTAACACCACACCAGTAACACTACAGCATTAACAATAGAACACTGCAAGAAAACACTGTATCACTGCAATACTAACAATACAACACCGACATTGCAATGTTACAACACAGTAACACAACACTAACACTACATTACAAACACTGTAAAACTACAACTCTGTATCGCTACAGTACAACAATATGACACTAGGCTTACAACCATACTATACTAACATTACAACTCTACAACACTAACACTAACATTACAACACTGTAACATCTCTAAAAATAATTCATTTTCCACATTCACAGTGTAGGAGTGCATGCCATTTTTGATTCCCCATAGTTTTTCCGTTGTCAGAATCCTGTGTCACAGCTAAAGGATTTGTGTAGGTGGTTCTGTGTAGTAACCTTTGTGTTGATGTTCTGAGCCCTGGTTACTATGACCATCATTGTACAAACACTTCCAACTCATTACTTTTCTAACCATGCCGTATCAAACCACTCTGAATGACCATTAAAGCCCCTTTGAACTTTAAAGTTCTAACTTTTTAAACATCTTGAGCCAATAAACATGCTGAACACCTTCACGCTCTTGCCACATTATGCAGGACCTCATACTAAGCCTCGAAAGGCACAGCAAGAGGAGGAAAGCTGGTTAATGCTTAAACCTGTAGTAGCAAAAATTATAAATTGCTCTCCTACTGTCCCTTCCCACATCTCCTTCTTTCCTTCTTTCTTTCTTTCTGTCTTCCATTCTTAATCCTTTTTTTTACTGTTTCTGTCTTTCTTTACCTCTCTTGTTTTTGTCTTTCTTTCTTTACCTTATCTATCTATCTATCTATCTATCTATCTATCTATCTATCTATCTATCTATCTATCTATCTGTCTATCTATCTATCTTGTTGTCTTGCTTTCTTTCTCCCTTTCTCTCCTTTCTTCTCAAATGCCATTCTCTCTCACTCTCTCTCCCTCTCTCTATGACCCCCTCTCACCTAGTCTCTCTCCTGTATATTAACTTTATGAAGCTGTAAAAGTGCACTAGAGTTAATGACGTACAGCCTGATCCCACTGTTCCTGTATCTGTGTATGTGTTTAGTGTGAGCCTCTGACTCTGGACCTGTGAGTGAAGGCAGTGAGGAGAAACTGGATCATGCCTGTGTGTCGTGAGCAGCTGGACTATCTCCATGTCTACTTGTCTGCTTGAAGTGGGTGGGTGTATGTACACAGGAAAACCTCTCTCTCTTGCTGCACCTACCGCAGCACACGCTCGGTCCTTCATCCATGCCTGCCTTTGTTCTATCTGTGACTCAGGTGAACTTGATGTGTGTGTGATGATAAAAGAGTCATTGTATTAAGTGGATGTACATAGCGTGCCTGATGCTGGATTTTATGTTTCCGGATTAATTAGAAGATTTATCTTAAACATTCACGGCAGATTCGCCATTGCTTTACTATTGAATACATTACACAACTCAGGACCCACTCATCATTGGAAAAAAGTGGCACCCAGGAGGAATCGACCAATAGCAATGAAACTAGGTGGATAGGTTTCAGATCATGAAACATTTAAATGATTTAAGTTTTGCGCCTGGCTGTGCAGGTGATGTTAGCATGCATGGGTCTTGTCATAGCACCTGACTGACTATATGTGGTCATTCTGTTATGTGTGCTTTACATTCAAACTCGTGCTGTTGTGCTGGTAGCATTCTTTGCAAGTGAAGTATTCAAAGCTATTATGGCAATTGGAAGACTAGGACAGAAGTCAAATCATAAGCCTCTGGGAAGCAGGATGGTCTTATCGATGTATTGCGTGCCATACAAGTCAAGTGGTTACTACCATACCACACTTTTGGCAGCAGAGGATAGAAGAAGACCCATACCACGAATATAAAAACCTGGCAGAGGTACATGAACCACAGAGAGAGAGAACCGCAGGTTGTCTGACATGCACAGAGTGACACTACAGCTAAGATTATGGACATTCAGCTAGCAGTGATGCCTTCCATGAGTCGTCCTGTTAGTGCCAGCACCATTAGCAGATGACTGCACGACGCAGGTCTACATGCACACAGACAGTTATGACGACTGTCCTTAACCCCATGTCAACATCACCAAGGACTTCAATGGTGTTGTGCCAGACTTGAGTTGTCATAGATAGAGTGAGTCAGAATGGCAGCAGGGCATCTTTGGTGATGAGTCCTGCCTTGTCTTGGTGGAGACGACCAACAAATCTGTGTGTGGAGGGATCATGGTCAGCTCCAAGATGAACGGTTTGTTGTTACACGTGACACGCCCAGAAGACCTGGTGTCAGTCCACCTCCACCCCTACCACAAAATCTGCAGGAACTGTGTGAGAATATTTAAGTTGCATAAGATGGATTATCACAGGCATGGGACGCCCCTGATCACAGGACACCATTAAGAACCTCTACACTGCATGCAGTGATGCTGGCACATTGCATTAGCAAACATGAAGGCCCAATGCCATACTGAGAGATACTACTACCACACTATGTGTAGCTCAATAAATATTGCCCATAGCAGTCTAAATATAATAATTTGTTGTTCATGGTAACCTTTATGTTCCTTCCCAATAGCACTGCACTCCCACAATGCCTTCTGTGGATGCACAGGTGTTGATTGTAGACATTCTGACCTCCGGTTACTATCACCACCTGTTGTAGACATCCGAGTAGATATGTTTCTAGACAATTCGTCATTTCCTATCAAACCCCTTTGAATGATTTTAGTGTGCTTCTGAACCACTAAAATTTTGAAGACATGGTGGAAGTCCCCTTTGATGATAGAATGCCCGGAGCTGTTTAATGATCTTGAACCCATAAACATACCAAACACCTTTACATTCTGGTAGCCACCTTATGTAAGACTCTAAGAAATGCGCAGTAGAAGCAGGAAAGTTGGTTAATGCTTAATCCTGTGCCAACAAGAATTATACAGAGCCACAGTAGACGAGTTGAACAGTAACTAGAGACAAACCTTTGTGACCGCGAGGTTTTTTAGTACCACTTTTCTTTCACTTGAACGAAACTTTCCGTTCAAGAGCTGCTGCAGAAAGCATCCGTGTTTTTCTTCCCACCTCTTTTCCGGATAAGCCCCGCCCCATTCGGCGCTGCGATTGGTTAGTTGGCTCCTCCTTAGATAGGCTAAGATAGGCTAATAGCTCATACTCCCCAGCGCTCCTTAGAAAGCATGCTCTAGCCAGTCCTAGCGCAGGAAGAGCAGCGCGAGTGCATACCGCTAGCAAATCGCAGTGCAGAAGGGGCGGGACCTCTCCGGAATACGGGTGGGCAGAATGGGGAAAAAAACCGTTACGATAGAACGAACTCATCACTCGCGAGCGTTCTTGAGGTGAGAAACTGCAGCGCAAAAAAGGGCAAACGAAAACAGCACAAAATAGGTTAAAAGCTAGAAAAGGGACACTTTTCTCCTCAGAAACCGCTCAAACTCTGTCAAATATCCGAACGGAGTGTATAATATTTTCAAATGAGTGGAAAAATATCGCTGTTGTCAACGACGGTTTAGGATAAATTGGATGACTCGTTGTAACGGTTAAAACGGTCTTATTGGTCTTTGACAGCGGGAAGGGTTGAACAAGATGAACAACAAAATTGAAAAAGAAAACGAAAGCAGTGAATACAGCAGCCACGAAGAAGAGGTAAGTGCCAGTTTTCCTTCAACTTTTGTCTTTTCTTTCTTTCTTTCCTCGTGTACTTTGCTTCAGTCCCATCTAAGATGTCAGTTTCAGTAAATGCATTAGGAATAATATCATTCACCTCTGTCGTCATTCACGGAGTTTGTTTTCTTATTATCAGCGCTGTTATTGTGGAAACCTGTAACCAAATGTCTATAAACAGAGGCTTGGGCTTTTTCCCTTAGCTCTATTGGGTGAGAAAGCCCCAACCGAAATGTCAGCTGTAAAGCATTTGAGCTCAATCTGTACCCCAGTGTCTTCTTCAGTGAAGTTTCTGGTACATATGAAATGGTTAATGAGATGGCATGATCAGTAAATGAATAAAAATAGCCTACACTGTGAACCTTGACCTCAGTCATGTCTTCAATAAAGTTGCTTGTGGAGCTGAAATAGATTGTGGTTATAAACCTGCAGTAGTTTGCTGGAGACAGGACTTTCTCTTTCCTTCGTATCTCCTTTGGGTAAGAAAGTGTAAACTGAGACGTCAACATCAGTAGATGAATCAGAAAGAACATCAGGTTTACATCAGTCTCGCAGTTTTCTTTTTCAGGATTTTTGCTGTAAATCTGCCGCCAAATAGAAAGTACCAAATAAGATGTCCACATCAACAAATGCATCAGAAATAATATTATTTAAGTTTCTTCTGCTTTTGAAAGGCAGCAATGTTGTGAATCTGAATCTCCATGAGGTTGGAAAGTGCCAGCCAGTTATTTATGCTAAAGTGTACTGTAGTCCCATGTTTAGTAATATAGTTTCATACAGCTAAAGTGGTTTATTATTAAACAAATGGCATTTAGCGATAGACTTCAACATGGTTCCATATCACAAAAAACAAAAAGAATATAACTATGTACTTTACATTTCATACTATTTATAGTCATATTAATGCCAAGTTGATATTCACGTTATATGATATTCATGTTTTTCACATAGTAAAGCCATTATAATTCTAAATTTTGAAGTTAAGTATCCAAGCTTGACTGTTTATTTGGGTCTCCATGTTGGCGTTACTCTTACCTCACAAGAGGTTTCTTGGCCGTTTGTTCATCTATGTGTAAGAGTTTTGCAATTAGACACTGCACCAGATTTCCCAATTAAGAGCTGAACCACCAACTTCTAGCCATTTACTTTGGCTCAGCTCCTGTGTTTCCTACAATGTCCTGATCTTCCTTCAAGAGCCAAAAGATACTGCAAGTGTCAGTGGAGTTAGATGGCATTCATCTGCACTTTGTTTATTTTGGGATTAGGATCAGTTTATGTGACCTCGCCAGACTGATGATTTCATGTGTGGATGCGGTTTCATGTGTAATGCCCTGTTCCTGCTCTTTTACGGCATTCGTTGATTTGATGTTTGTGTGAGCTCTCACCATGCTCTGTGTGTAGGCTAAGGCTTAGCTGGTCTAAAAATGTTGTGCCTGATGCCATTATCTATTTTAAAGGGGAACTATGATGTTCAGAAAAGACTTACGTTCTACAATATTGTCTTATACTGTACAACTGTATTCACTCTCTGTCTAAAAGGGTTTGATAGAGCTTCCTTTAAGCTTTCTTATGAACCTAGAGTGCTCTTGATTGGTCAGCCAGACCGCTCTGTTCTGATTGCTCACCCGCCTAAGCAGTTAAAAGAAGTAGTGGCATTCTGCCAAAAGTTCCACCCCTTACAGGCGGCCAATAAGAGTTGTGTTATGAGATGACGTCACCTTGTAAAATGCACAAAAAGCTATATAACACACTAAAGGAAAAGGAAGCATTGGATAAATATTCCCTTTACAGACATAATTCAGTAATAGATAGTATTGGCCATCTGAAAAGGAGTTTTAAAATCCTGTGTACTAACATTGTTGAGATGCAAATTGAGTAATTCAAGTTGGTTTTATGTAAAATGGATGATATAGAGACTGGTGATGACGTGTATGAGTTTTCATATGTAATGCTAAAATAGTGATAAATCTGATGATAAATCTGTTGTTTTAAGCTTGATGGTTGTCTTGTGTTTAAATCAGTTCGCTCTATCATTCTAATCTTAAAATGAGCAGGTCGTAAATAATCAGTTTTTTATAAAGTGAATATTTTTCTTTATGCTAGATTTACTTATTTCTTATGGACTAAAACAAGCTTTCGCTTTGATCACCAGGCGAATGTACTAGCATCTGTTTTACCATTTTTTAGGAAAGAACAGAATTGCTTCATATTTATGCTTGGCTTTCCAATGCCTTAGACATGCCTTAGTATAATTACACAGCCTTCGATCACTGGCACACTGTGTTTTTAGGCCTGTCAAATTTAATTACTTTGAAAATTTGATAAGGTTTATTCCAGCTTTATTGTTTTTACTGTTTTTTTTAAACCTCTTCATTATCTGATTTTTTTTTTAGAAAATACTAGTAGTAATAACAGGTAGTGTTGTAAATAGTTTACAGCAGCAAATCAGACCCTACCATCCTGTACTTGAAACATATAATACTATATAATATATAATATAATACAATAAAAACACTAATAATAATTTAGTTTCAATCCAGTCCATTAACTAAGTTTATCTTTTTGCACTTGGGAACACACTGTTTTGGGAACTATGGGCCAATGGCAGTATCCAGTATTGTTTTATGTACAAATCTGTTGGAAGACAATACTCATATATATATATAGTCAACAGCGGTGTTATGTCACTAGTGATGAAGGCCCAGAGGATGGCCAACACAAACTGTGCAGCAACAGATGAGCTATCGTCACTGACTTTACATCTAAAAAGGAGACCAACAAGGTAGTAATATCAACTATGTTAAACAGGAAGCAGACATATCTGTCTTTAAAACAGAGGGCCACTGCCTTGATGCCTTAATGTATTGCTGTCTGTGCTGTCTGAGGATTTGGTGCCTTAAAAGGCAGCACAACACACTATAACATGCCAACTCCAGTGTTTCTGAAGTGCTGAGAAGATCGATCATCTGAAAGGGGGGTTAACAAAAAATACAGAGGGCCTACAGTCTGTAATAGTAAAATAGGTGTGCCTGTATGGTAAATGGAACTAATGAAATGGACACTGAGTGCAAATACAAGGACGTGTTCCTAATAAATTGCTTGGTGAGTGTATATATTTATAAAAAGTAGAAATTGGTACTATGTCTATCTGGAATAGCATTGCAGAGAAATTTAACATTTGTTTCTGTGGGGTTTCAAATGCAGGTAAATGAATAAAATAAAAAATATTTTAGAGCTGAAACCCAGCACCACCTAAAAGTTTGGCACACTAAATAGGTTTGTTGGGTGAATCAGTCAAGTATAAACATTGGTCCGCTTCCAGTACTACCTCCTGGTGCTAACATGATACTGTTCTGCTATCATTGTGAATCACAAGTTTCATTATCGAAAACACCTGAGGCAGGTAGACATCAGACAGCTCTTGATAACCTGTTAATCATCCTTAAAAGTGGAATGCTATAAAAGAATGCCCTGTAGGAGTTTAGAACACATTATAGCTATAATGGTGTGTAAAGTCCTGAGTGTAACAGTCCTAATTGAAGTAATGCCGTGCTCTGTCATGGTTCGGTCCAGTTTTATTGATGAGATTTGTTGTTGTTTCTTTTAAACACTTTGATCACTGCGTTATGCTAAGCAATGTGTTTAGTATCAAAGCAATTATGTTTTTCACCTCAATTTCCAGGCAATTCCTGTCAACAGTTACTTTGTTTCCAGGAACACAGGACGACCAGAATCAAAACAGATGCTTTGATCATATCCAAAAGAGACGATACGGCTGTCATCAGCTTCTGCCATGTAATCAATACCATCAAACAATATTTTAAACTAGGGTGTCTGCCTTTGTTTATAGTGAAGGCTAGTGGTTTATGGCTTGTTGGATGCTGTTTGAGTTGTATTTTCATACACTCTGTTAGGTCCTGTAGTCTTAGGTGAGTTTTAAATAAGAATATACCATAAAAAAGCAAAAAACAAGCTGTATGTGTAGGAATCTTCCCAAAATGTCACTCAGAAAATAATCCCTCTCTCCCAGTTAGAGTTAAAATTGAATTGTGATTCCAGCATCTGTGCTGACGATAGAGGCCCATGTGACGACGCTGACCTTTATGAAAGTTTTTTTTTTCCGGCCAGAGAAAAGATCTTTGACGACCATTGGACAGGGCAGGATGAAGTTGATCTGGCAGAGATTGTTTATGTGTTTCCCACTGTGAGATTGTGTGTGTGGGTGTGTGTATATGTGTGTCTTCCTGTACCTCATGCTTTTGACCCCCTCTGTGCAGCTAGACAGTGGGGGAGGAGGGATGGATGAGGATGCAGATGCATAATTGTAGCCAAAATATGTATATCCTTAGAACTTATCTCTTTCTTGAACAGTGTTGAGAATGTGGTGGGAAATGCACACTGTGTACAGCGTTGATGTGTAGCTACTCTGGTGCTCAGGGTAGCATGCCGCACATGTTGCAGTGTATGGTTAAAGAAAATTTGAAATAGCAGAATGATTTTTGATATTCTTCATTTTGAAACAACAACAACATGCATGAATATAGCTTGTCGTTGGCTACATGTTTTTTTAAACTAGTAGTGGAAAGAGGTAGTGGAAACATTTTCGTGTACAGTCTACTCCTGTGTTCATCAGTATTGGGGCAAGTAGTAGTCATATCCGTTAAAGCACAATTTTTATTTTTTTTGCTGCAAGTGGTGTGCCACTAGAAGCATGTAAACAATAAGCTTCTCTGTAAAAACAAAAGCACCGCAGAAGCATTCCACATCGCTTCCAGTATCAAACAAGCTTACATGACCTTATTTGCACTGTTGATATGTGCCAGTAATGATACACGGTGAGCAGTGGAGACATAAAGGTTTACCTAATGCAAAGATATGATAAAGCTTTTCTTGCACTTCTGTTGTAGGCACCCATACGTCACAGTATTTAAAATTGGCTACCAAAATAAAAATACATCGTTTTTTTTCACATGATTTGACTAATATTGTGAACAGTTTAGGGATCACACTATTACATTTTCGACATACCACTTCTAGGAGATGGGATGAGGGACCAGATACATAGTTGCTTAAGTTCTGTAAGCCTAGCTATCCTCTAAGAGTGTGGTTGTATGTATCCCTCTGTGTAACTGTACATGTCAGCAAGCGGGCAGATGCTGCTCTGCATTTATAATGTGTCTCTGCTCAACTACTCTTTGCCTCTCCACCCCTCAGATGTCCCAGGTTTATTTTTAAAACCGCTGGGGGAATTGTCATCTTATCTTGGCCATTTGTCAGCCGACGACAAGAGGTATTTGAAAAGACAACAAGGCTTAGCGTCAAAAACGGCTGTCGGAGAAAGTGTTGCTACAGAGAGAAAGAGAGAAAGAGCGCTAGCTTAAAACATTGCTTTTATTGCTCTGAATCTTCAGAAGTGCCTCAGTGACAGAAGAGAATGTGCTGCATTTTTTAAAGTCTTTTGAAATGTCGTCATCATATCTGTCTTGTCTCATAATACAGTTAAGCAGCAGCAGGAAATAAACATGACTCTGTTCTTTTTTTTTCTTTTCTTCTTCCTCATTGATATTTCACACTTAATACTAAATCAGAATTTATTCTTTTGGGGTCATACTCCTGCAGTGTCTTGATACAGCTGAACTTCTCCTCTGCCTGAAGTTCCTCATCTCTTTCTCT
This sequence comes from Prochilodus magdalenae, assembly GCA_024036415.1. Lineage (NCBI taxonomy): Eukaryota > Metazoa > Chordata > Actinopteri > Characiformes > Prochilodontidae > Prochilodus > Prochilodus magdalenae. The sequence goes on from JAMWET010003263.1 coordinate 59,085, forward strand.
AACTTTTCTGCCTTTTCATCTCACTCTCTCATCATTCTGTCTCTCAGCCCCCCCCGGCTCTCTCTCTCCCACTCTCTCTCACTGTTGGCTAACAATATGGTATAAATAGCACAGTATTTACAGTGAGATAAATCTTTATATATTTGGGCAGAACAGTAAAGTCTTTGAACCTGTGTTATACAAAAATACGGTATCTTTTCTGTTTTTTTAAAGTTGTTTAGCATGTTTTCAGCTAGGTGTTTCCATTCAATGCTTAACTGGTGTAGAGTTTTGTTTTGTGGTTTAATTTAATTCTTCCTTGGTTCAATGTACAGATATTTTAATCCTTTTCTTCTCTCATTATCCCATTTTTGTCTTTACTCATGGCTTGTGCTACAAGAGTAAGCATGCATGACCTCAGCAACAAAAAGCCCCTTTTATGGTCATGAGTCATAGAGAGAGAGAGAGAGAGAGAGAGAGAGAGAGAGAGAGAGAGAGAGAGAGAACAAAATGAGACATGAGCACTAGAAGTGTGTTAGTCAGGTGAGCGTGTCTCATTGTGTGTGTGTTCATCCAACCAGTTAACTGCAGGGAGTGTTAGGTTAGTTTTTTGTCACGCATCCATTATTTACAGACACTGTCAGTCAGATAATCAGTAACAAAAGGAGTAATTGCTAAGTATCTCATCCGTTCACCATGACAATTTCAGTTAGGCTATAATTTGGGACAGTTGCTATTACAAGATAACAAGTTTATAAAATTGTATTAACTCCACATAAGAAAAGACTATTACAGAAGCATCTTAACTAGACAAAACCTAATAAATACTGTCCTAACCTTAGTGTAATGGTGGTGGTGTTCTTAAGTGCTCTTCTAGACTTTCATTTCCAACTTTAGTCACTTTTTTGAAATGAGAATGCTACTGTTTTAGGACACTGTGACAGGTATAACCAGCTCAAAGCATTACACTTATTCCAGTTGTGAGAGTGATGTGTTGTTGTCCTAACTCCAGGATTAAAAACATCCTGGATACTGCCAACTGGCAGAGCCATTAATAACCTGACCACTGCTCACAGACCAGCCAAAGCCTTAGTAAATGGAAATTGTATCATGTGTGTATTGTGAAAATATTGTGATGCATTGTGATATAATATTTTGGCAATAATATCTACCCCATACATGGACTATAACTGTGTCACTGAAAAGAGATGTGTTGAATTTTCTTGATTTAAATGTGTGTTTTTTAAAAAAAATGAAAAATATGTATATATATATATTTCATGATCACAGATATTGCCAAATGTAAGCAAACTGAAGAACAAAAATTGTGTTTATGTAATATATTGCATTCATGTGGAAATGTTTACACATTTGAATCAGGAAAATGAAAGACATAACTGTTTTTCAGCATGCTGAAAGTTCACAAACACTGATCTTTATCTAACGTGACTATATATAACCAAACTAATTAAAGTAAATTGTGTGCTTCAGAGAGGCACAGTGATATTGTAAGCAGCATGGGGAGATATTTGCTTACAATTTTTTTGGCTTTGAACCAATGTATAAATTTGACCAGGATTTTGAAATCTGTATTTTATGATGAATTTGTAGTACTCTGGAAGAAAAGAACATTTGGATGATACTGAGCTACAATACTAAATGTCTGCATCTGATTTAATTTACTTCATTTGTGACCGAACAGTAATACATTTTATGGCACTCTAGCATTTTATGTACCCCTCTTTGTAGCTGGTCATCATTCAGTGCAAAAGAGTTTGGAAAATATTATATCAGTTGCCTATATACCTAAGAGCAACACAAGAGTGAATGCTAATATGGCGGCTGATGTTAGCGAATGTGTTTAGGGTGATAGTGAGGCTTCATTCTGACCAATTAATAGTCTGCAGGAATTTTATATCACCTTTTGGCATCAACTCAGCTCACCTGGAGCCTTGATGAAAGTGACTCCAAAAATATTACCAGGTATCAGGTGCTAGGTTTGTAATTAGGTTCAATTTAGCCTTGCTGAGCTGGTGACATGCAGTGGAAAAATGACTCCAGTACTTGTTCAAGTAAAGCTACTCCCAATTTACTTGTTAAATGAATGTTTATCTATCAGTATTAGATATGTAATTCAAAAACATTAGATATTGCCATATAATTTCCATATCTGTGCTGAAGTTATAGGGCGGCACAATGGATTTAGCATGTTCTCCCCATGTCTGTGTAGGCTTCCTTCAGGTGCTCTGTTTCCCCCCTACAGTTCATTGACATGCAGTCAGACAAGATACTAAATTGTGAATGTGTATTTTTGGGTACCTGTCCTGTGATGGACAGGTGACTCGTCCAGGGAGTTTTGTGTCTTCTGCCCAAAAAGTGCTGTGCTAGGCTCCAGCACCAACCCAGCACCAAACCCCCCTCCCTGAAGAAATTTCAGAGAGGCTGAAGTCAGCTTCCTTTTTAACTTTTTTAAAAGTTCCCATTCCACCTTAAATGATGTGGCAGATACATTACGCAGGTCGTATCTATTTAACTCATAAAATAAAATTTCCTTAAGATTATTGTTACATATTTAGCTTTTATTCTACTGTAAACCTGCTGTGTGAGCGTGTAGTGTTCTCTCCTAATTTCAAGACATACAGCCTTGACAGAGGCTCTAAAATTAGAACTTTGAAAAGACTCCATAAGTGATCATATGCCCTTTTTATAACATATTTTCCCAACTTTTATTCTATATTTCATCCACCACATGTAATTGCTGTATTTAAATTATGCATTCATCCTTTTATTTTTTCCTGTAGTAAGTGATTTTGTCCTCCTGTCACATTTGTCTTTGTGCTCATGAACACAACACCTCTCCAGCACCCTGGAGTTGTGAGTTCACAGCCATGCTGCCAAGTGCTAAGACCCCTCATGCGACTGTTAGATTCCTCTGGCACAAACTCACAAAAGATAAGACAGGAGATGATACAAGCAAAAAAACTGGCCTGTCAGATCCCACTGTTGCTATGTTACCTGTGTTTGTTTTGGTGGATTTTTCGGTGACTGATTGCACACAGGTGTCACGTGGCCACACACATGGAGAGAGTATAGTGTGTATCATTGTATGAATAATATCTGGTAAAAATCAATTCTTAATGTTTATATTATACAATAAAAGCCTGGAGGCATATCAAAGTATAGAGCTCATCTACTGTTTATTCAACAGATGACTGCATTCGTGTTTATAGATTCTTAGCCAAGTTTATAATAGACATTATGCACATACACTTAAAGGTGCTAGAAAGGATTCTTTGGAATAATACCATAGAAGAACCATTTTTATACCGGGTCTGTAAATGTGAATTGTCAAGGTCAGGCACCCACCACATAATGTAAAGGGTCTAGACGAGTTTTTTCCTATAACACTGTGGTCATGCTAACACCACTTGGAGTCTTTTAGGGGCTTTTATTTCTAAGCATGCAGCCCACATTGAAGTATAACAGTTCTACTGTATAAGCCCATTAACAATTTTGAGTAGAATGCATCTATGCTCTCAAATGCCTTTTTGTTTCTTGTTGGGTTGCATATCAGTGACGTTCATATGGTCAGTGGCTGCAGAGAGAATGTTTGTCCTGATATCCCGTTCTAAAAGAACCATTTCTTTATCTGCAGGTCCGGACACTGTTTGTCAGTGGTTTGCCTCTGGACATAAAGCCACGTGAGCTCTACCTCTTGTTCAGGCCATTTAAAGTAAGTTGCATGCCTTTCTCATCAGATTGCTAATTCTTCACACCAATTATACAACATTACGTTTACGAATCACTGGACTTTATCAACTTGATGTAATAGAAACACTTGATTCTTTGACCAGACCCAGATTTTGTTATGTAAAACAGTAGTGTCTACTAATCTCCTGATTATCAAAGTAACTTCTGGATACTTTTTTAATATTTCAAAACAAAGAGTATGTTGTATTGTAATTCATAAGAAAGAATTAGTATGAGTGTTTACTGTAAATCTGTTTTGAGCTGTTTTAGCTCAAATACCTATGTTAAATGTTCTAATATTAAATTAGAATAAGTCACTATTGTTAATATGTTTTTGTTTCCTTGTTATAGGGCTATGAAGGCTCATTGATAAAGCTTACCTCTAAACAGGTAAGATGCTGTCCCTCACAAAAAATGCTCAAAATCTCAAGTATTCATTTACGCCTTAACCCCAACTAGCCACAAATAAACACTTGAAGACTGAGCGCATCACTGGGGATTTTGCTGTTTATTTTAAAAGCCTTCTCTTGGAAGTGTACCTTTTTATTAAGTTCCGTTCCAGTCCTAAGCTGACACACTTAATGCAGGTAATACTGTCTTCAAAAGATTCTGATTAGTAGGAACAGGTGTGCTAGATTAAGGCTAGACTGTTCTGTGGAATGCCAGGTAGGTCTTTTTTCTTTGGAAAAAATGCTGCATTGAATTTGATTCAAACATATGTACTATCTCCACACAAGGAAAATATATTAGATAAACATTGTCTTCTCTTTCACTTTACTTACTTTGCACCATGTTTGACTGCATCCTCTGCCCATGAACACACTCTTTTATAGCAGCTGTTAAGGCTGTGCAAACTTTACAAAAATGATTTATTAATTAGTAATGATGTTTATTTTGTATGTGTTTGTATGTATTAGATTTCGCTGTAGGGATAGATCAAGTGTTTTCTTTTTTATGTTCTTACGTTTTCATGTATCAAACTCATTGTTGTTTCCAAACTGCCTAGTCCAAACTGCCATGCCGTTGCATTTCTCCTCACTGATACCCTCTTTGCAGCCCCACCCCCTCTATCCCTCTGGGTGCAAAACTGGCCCTGCCCCACTCAGACATCGGTGGTCCTCACTGCAGAGAAAGACCTTGGGCTGTATTACAGAAATGTCCTATCTTTTATCTTATATTAAGATTACACAAATATTTTCTACAAAAGCAAATTTAGTTTTATTATTTTAAAAAGCAAATCCTAAACTACTCGATCAAGGTTCACAATCACTTTCTATGTCTATTACCAAGGACCCAGCCATATTTTCACAGCTGAAAAGCAAACATGTACTTAAACTTATAATAAAAATGTAAGTTGAGCTGCTGTTACCGATGTAAAACAGGTCAGAACTAAAGCACAGTAAACTGGAGATTAAGACTTTTGTTACTAGCACTCTGCTGTTTATTAGAGCATTGCTGCTTCTCCACTTTAATTTCCAAAATTTAGTTGCCATGTTAGCCATGGTATGATATTCCTTCTAATGAACAGCCACACATTAAACTATATCTTCTCATTATTCATCACTATAATTATTGTAGTAGTTTATCTGTTTTTATCAACATACCACGTCAAGATAATAAGTGGAGTTGCACCTTATGAAAAGGCAGTGGTCTACCACATCGCTAAAGATATAGTTATTGCAGTAATAGAAGTAGATTTTTTTTTTTGCCACAAGTATTCAGGTGCCCAATTGCTACTACATATTATTTTTTTATTTACATGTTCAAGAAAATCCTGTTTTTGAGTCTTGTTTTAACAGAAATGGTTGTGACATCTCACATGCGCTTTAGACTTAACTGCATAATTAGCCCCTTTGTAAAAAAAATATATGTATTGTGTATTGCCCTTCAGCCTAGAAATACAGATTCTCTATATTTATTGGCTAGTCATACTGAGCAGGGATAAAGCAATTTTATTGATGCAAAGGTTTTGTGTGGACATACCAGATACATTTAAATCAGATGATTTTTTTCCAGTACAGCTGGTGGCAGCTGTCTTATAGTACACTAACACAGCAGTTTTCATTGCCATTGCATTTCAACTCAGCTCTGTGTGTTTGTACTGCAGCTGCTTGTCTGTTTCTGGTTTGACTGATAAGTCCCATTGGGAGTTGATGGATTGACAGAATGCACCATGTCCTGTTGTACTGTAGATGGAAAGTTTCCTTTTCTGTTGTCGCTGATGTACTTGATTATCCTCACATGTGTAGAAGCTGTGGACAGCAATGCCACATTTAGACAGCAATGACACACACACTTCAGATGTGAGAATTAACAGACTATGCAGGGAACAATGGAGGCAAGAGTTTGTAAGTGTGTGTGTGTGTGTGTGTGTGCTCTAGCCCAGGGAATAAGTTAGAGTGTCGTGTGATAGCCATAGCAATGAGGAAGAGAGTGAACTAGTGCTTGTTCACACACCTTAGATAGTTCTCTTCCTGTCACACAGTGCTGTCAACCTGAGAGGATGAATGCTAACTCTGTCACTAATGCGACGTCATTGAGCATCAACATGCTTGAAGCAGAATGCTAACTGCTAAATCAGCTAACAGATGCCCGTACTGACTTGATTTGGCTTAAGCCAGGTGAAAGAGGGAGGACCACCTTATCCACCCAGAAAGAGAGCAAACAGTCCTGTCTTGGACTTTGAATAGTATTAGATAGTATTTATTTCTCACTATAAAGCAGTTAAAAAAATCATTATGAACATGCAAACTAATAAATAAATGTGAATTAACTAATTATTTGTTCAAATGAATGAATTTGCAATATATATTCATGTAAACTGTAAACAATGAATTAACAATCAAAATGTAGCTTATACTGTATTTAGTTCTGACTGTTGGAGGAGTTGTTGTGTCAAGAGATCAGCAGTTAAATTAAGACTAAGCAGTGTTGATTTCAGAAAATAAAAAATATATATTAACACAGTTATCGCTAGCAGTAAGTAAATTGAAAGCTTGAATCTGTGTTGATGTAATATATTGTTGCTGTTGTAACAGGGCCATGTATTTTCAAAACAGTAGCCAAAAACATTAGTAACTTTTAATGTAAGTTTATCTAACAAAAATTTCCTCTATGTCATTATGGAGCATTTAAATGGGGCAGTCCTAAAAATAAGACAGTTTGTAATAAAGCATTCAGTTGTTCACTGTTCTTAAACTCCTCACAATGCTCACTGTATGGCCATAAAAGTCTGTAATATTGTAATATAATGAAATATTGTTGTATTGCTCACCCCAGTATTTTCTTATGCTTTATAATTTTATTTAGTATTTTAAAATTCAAGCTTAGAATTGGTTTACTAAGACTTAATCTTGAGTAACTATTAGGAAACTGATTCGTAAGTTCAGTAGTTATGAGATTTCCCTTTTTAGAGGGGTTAAAAACTGACATAATTGGAAGCCTACAAAATCCAACTTCTTCTGAGCTATTTATGCATTTCCACTCACAGTTCATCTTTAATAGAGTGACAGTTTCTATTTTTGCTTCTGAAATGCCCCTTATCAACCCAAGAACACCAGGAAGTTGAAGCAGGTCTCACTTCCTCTGGGGGGGAACATCCTCCTGGAATATGAGGGTTTTTCGTTGAAGAGCCAGTAAGAGTTGAACAGTGGGTGTGTATATGACCGGCTGTTTTCTTGGCCTGCACCAGTTGTGTTTTGTCTCGTGTTGGCAGCAGTGTTATGGCACAGAGCAGTAGAGATGACAACAATAATGTAAATCAATTGATTCCAGGCCTCTCCAGAGAGGCTAAGCCATGTCCATATATAGCAGTAGGTTTCAGAGCTGCTATTTATAACTGCCCTGTGTTCACTCTCTAGACTCTCTGAGTGAGTGAGGGTGAGAGAAAGAGAAAGAGAGAGAGAGAGGACATGAATATGTGTACACTCTGAAAAATGATGCATTATTTATTTTAACATGTTTGTGTCATATTACACTCACAACTTGTTAAAAGTAACCAAAGGTTAGCTAGTTCTGGTCACTGAGAATCATGTATTTAAGTTGTTTTTCTGAGTTGTTTTGTATGATTATTGTTTTCCATAATCTTTAGGAAGTAGTGTTTTATTTTTCACCAAATGTTTTCAAAAAGGCATGAACAAAGTCTGATTTCATTTTCTATGCCTATAGATGCAGGACGCACTACTTCTACACTATTTCTACTTAAGTTTTCTATGATGTAGTCTTAAAATTAAATAAACTTATTCCTTTTTAGTGAGCTCATGAATAAGTTGATGAGCTCTGCTGTTATTTACTGGATTACAGCGAGACACTGTGATGATATGAATACAGCCAGAAAAATCAAATGAGTTTCTGTGTAGTAAGTTAGGTCATCAAACTATTTAGTTACTATTCTTACTTAAGGCTTGCTAGTAGGTAGCATTACTTGTACTAGGTACTTGCTTTTATCAATTATCATCATATAAAATCAACACAAAGTAAATTAAAGTTACTCAGTACCTCCACAGTGAAAAAGTGGATAAAATAACACAGCATGCTTGCTGATGAAGATTTAAGTTCATTTTGTGAGGCTAATGAAGTTGCCACTGTTTCTTTAGTTTCTTCAGTATTAAACCCTGAGTGAAGCGGCTTGATAGGTTTAAGAGACTGTCAGGGATGAAACGTGCAGAACAAACTTGCAGCTTGCATTGTATGCTGCAGTTACAGTCTGGCACCTGTCCAAGCTATGGCATGGTCCCTTGGGAAAAATTTGAAACAGTAGATTTCTCCATATAGTCCACCATTTTTGTTGTTGTTGCTCTGTTGATATTGTTTTGTTGGTCTTGTGAATGTAAGCAGCCATATGTAAATTTTAGAGACATAAAAGTGAAGAGTGTTACATAACAAATTTTGGACTTTCCTTGTTTTACTGCCCACAGGTTTATGGTTTGTTAGGTCAATGCACTGAACTCTTTATATTGAACTTTGTCACTATAAATAAAGTTTTCCATTCTTTGGGAATATGAGAATATGAGATATGAGAACATTTTATTTATTTATTATTTTTTATTTTATTTATTTTCTGAACGTCAGTGCTTAAAGAACATTGACATCTTTTTTAAAAAAAGCATTTATTTTTGTCATTTGCCTTTTATTTTTAAAGTGCATTTTAAATGTTTCTTTCCTAACCTTAGCCATAACCCCAACTTATCAAACCACAGAAAAACTAAAAAATTAATATCATGTGTGTTATGAAAATGAGTTTTGTTACTTTTGCAACAGGCATATTATCACTGCAGTAACAACACTATTACTGAGCAAACATCACTATTACTATAGACGTATGCATGAATTTGTCTAGTTAACCCTTTAATGCATAACAGCTCCTCTCAATCTCAGTGCTGTGTTGCTCCTATTTTTAGAAGTAAAGGACACAAAGTAACAAAGCAAGCACATGAATATGGATATAGGTCATACTTCAGCAGTCCATTAGTGTTGCTCTAAGAAAACAAATCAATGATAAATGCATCTGCTTGTAAAATGGAATTATAGAGTGATTTTGAGGAGTTTCCAAAAATGCACTTGTAATTTGTAGTGAACACCATAAATCACTAGGTAAGCTGTACATAAGTGCATTGCAAGTCTCTTTTAATAGGCACAGGGCAGAGGAATGTTAGCTAACATAAATAGCTCTTGACTGTCTTAATGTACAGTAAAAATCAAAACTGCTTCAAGCTTACTGCCTGCTGCTCACCATACAGTGAATGGGACTGTTTCCTTCAGTTTTGTATAAAGACTTAAAAGTAGAATTTAGGCAGTTTAGTCTGTGTAAAGTGTGAAAGAGGGTGTATAGGAGTAAAGTCTATTTGTCTGGAAGAGAGACAAGGAGTAGATACATTTGTTATGAAAATGTGTTTTGTTACTTCTGCAACAGGCATATTATCACTGCAGTAACAACACTATTACTGAGCAAACATCACTATTACTATAGACGTATGCATGAATTTGTCTAGTTAACCCTTTAATGCATAACAGCTCCTCTCAATCTCAGTGCTGTGTTGCTCCTATTTTTAGAAGTAAAGGACACAAAGTAACAAAGCAAGCACATGAATATGGATATAGGTCATACTTCAGCAGTCCATTAGTGTTGCTAAATAGAGTAAAGTCTATTTGTCTGGAAGAGAGACAAGGAGTAGATACATTTGTTCTGGAGTAGCTGATGGGATGATTTTTTCTGACTATGGTCAATACATCTGCAATGAATGGGGCAGAAAGGGCAGATTTAGACCAAATACAAAGAGCCTGTGAACACAGCCAGTATGCAGGAACTCTTTAAACCACATGTGTAACAGGTAGCTAAAGGAATGTCATGTAATGTCTCTGCATTCAGCCAACAGCAGATTGGCTCCGTCCATTCACTCTGAGGTGATAGGGAATGGTTTTTAAATGAGATGGAATACAGAGCAGCCAATCAGGATGAAGATCACGTTCATCCATCAGTTTTGAAAACACAAGAAAAAAAAAAAACAGTCTTCTTAATTTTAAGAGATAAAGAAAGGCTGGAAAATGGTCAGGCATGTTTTTGGTATCATATGAATATATATTTAAGAAAAAAATGTAGAATATAGTTGGGGCTTTAATTATTTTCTACATTTGTCTTTAGTTTTTATGTGATGGAATGTAACTTAATGAATCTAATAAACATGGAGCTTGATAGAAAATTGTTGCATTTAAATACAATTGAATGCAATTGCAATACTGGCCAGGAAAATGGTAATTAGATTTTTTCCCAAGTTGTTTATCTCTGATGATTATTGTGTATTGTAACAGTATCTTCAGTCTGATATTATCTATACTTGCCCACACTTAGTTAAGTTAGAAACCCTTTTCTCTCTCGTGGTCTTATGCCATCTAATTGTTTCTAAGAATGCTGAGTATCAGTATTTAGCATTCTGGCGTAAAGAATGTGGAAATGCAGTAGCAGTGTTGCTTTTTCTTTTGAACACTACATACTGTCTTTCGTTCCTAATTCCAGATTTTCAGTGCTGGTGAATGAACTCTGAATGCCCCCTCCCTCCCTGCACATTTCTGTCTTTGTTTCATCACACGATGAAGGCTGAATATGCACAAGTCGATGAACTGTGAAGGACTTTTCCCTCTAACCCCATGTTCTTTCTCTGTGTTTCTGTTTCTCCTTTGTTTTACTGTAGCCAGTGGGGTTTGTGAGCTTTGACAGCAGATCAGAGGCAGAAGCGGCCAAGAATGCCCTGAACGTAAGTTGAACATTGTCTGAATGTAATTTTACTGCTGAGTCTGTCTGAAAAGGGAACGTATTCTTACTTAGAAAGTGTAAATTAAAAATATGTGCTGTGTTGACTTTGATAGGCGTTTATTTACTAAATTTAAGAGACCATCTCAAAATGATCAGTTTCTCTAGTTTTGCAGATTATGGGTTTGTGTTTGACCAAAATGAGCAACTTTATTTTAATTTCTACACTACTGGAAACATGCCTCCCAAATTCTAGATAAAATATTGTATTTTAGATCTGTTTATTTGGAAAGTGATAATGATGCCTCCAGAAACCTGTTTTGGAGCCATGCTCACTGTACATTTCACCCCAGCAAGTCTGGAAGGTCACCTGAGGTCATCTTACGTTGGTTAAATGACATTCGAATGAGGTGCCGCTCATCACGGCCAGTCTGTAGCTGTGTTGTCCTGTGTGTTTGCTGCTTAACCTTGTTGATATGAACCAGACGCTCACTGTATCTGCCAGTAAGGCTAGAACTAAACCTTCTGTTCCTCACTAAGAACCTGCTGTACATGTGGAGATTCTGATTTAGGAAGAAACTGGAGTGGTCTTTAATTTATTTTTAGAGTTGTACATATGCACTAGCACAAACGTATTTAATGTTCAGGACCCACTGCATGACCTCCATAAAGCAGGTATTGTTTGGTGGATCGTTCTCAGCACTGCAGTGACACTGACATGGACTGACGTCCACTCACTTACCACTCGAATTAGACATTCCTACCTTCTTGGTCCACCTTGTAGATGTGAAGTCAGAGACAATAGCTCATCTGCTGCTGCGCAGTTTGTGTTGATTCTCCTGTAGTCCTTCAGTTACTAGTTATTACAGGGCAGTGGCCACAGGGTATTTTTGATTGGTGCACTATTTTCAGTCCAGCACTGACATTGAGGTATTATTGAACAATAGCAGCACTGCTGCGTCTGATCAACTTACACCAGCACAACACACACTAAAACAACACTTCACATCAGTGTCATTGCAGTGCTGAAAATGATCCACCATGGGAATAATACCTGCTCTGTGGTGGGTCCTGGCCAATAAAGAACAGAGTAAAAGGGTGCTAATAAGGTATGCAGCAAAGCAGCTGGACTACAGTCTATGACTATAGTACTAATAAGGTTATCTGTATGCTAAGTAGAGCTGATAAAAATGGACAGTGAGTGTAAATACAATAGAGATACCTAATGAAGTGCCTGGTCGGTTTATATATACATTATCATCTAAAGTATAGTTACACCAAGGAAGATGGGGCAGATTGAAATGCTGTTGGCAAGGAAGATAAACGTTAGCAGGGACAATAAATGATGATACCTTTAGACGGATATGTGCGATATTTATTGAGCTAAACATGCAGAAGTAGTGTCTCTCAGTATGGCATGGGGCCACCAAGTTTGCTAAAACAACATATCACATTTGCTAATGCAACATACCAGACGTCTTGGCGTGAAGTTGTTTAAGTGAGCAAGCTCTTCCTTTAACCTTGAACCCGGCCTTAACTGTGTCATTAAATGTATCATTCATGTTTGGCATGATGTCAAGTGTGGTCCAGTTTAGGAGATCTGTTCATAATATCTCAGTAAAAAGAGGTTTGAAAATGAAGTTGTCCAAAGACCTCTGGATTTTGTAGAAATAAAATTAGATAAATGTTTTTATTATTTATTTATTTTTATAGTCCTCAAATGATTAAGCATTGCAGATGCTAGAATTTTAACAACAATAAACTCTGTCTTGCTCTCATTTTTTTTCTCTCTCTGTCTCTCTCTCCTTCACACATTGATCCTGGATTTAGTTTTAATCTCACTTAGCTAGAGCAGGAGTTTGACCTTGCTTTCCAAAAGCCTTTGAGCTCTGCGGCAGGTGAAGTCATGCAAGATCGAGCATGCTGCCAGAAACTGGCAGCTCGCAATGGTAAACAGAAATGTCAATAAGAAAAACATTGAATTAAAGAAAAATCTTTAATGTGTATTGGCTTCTGGTGAGATTTGAGATGGATTTCTTTTACCCTAAATTGTGTTACTCTTTACATTCTTGGCATCTGTGTTTGACGTTTCAATGGAGAGAAATATTATATGCTGATAAAAATAACATATAGTCAGTCACCGCTTAGAAGTGTAAACAACATTCAAATTAAAAAGATTAATGAAAATGTTTATCAGAGTGCTTCATAATAAATACAAATTGATCAAAACAGGGAAAATTGTTAGTTTTACCATTTAGAGGGACTTGTACTTAAAAACGGCAATTTGTGTTTTTTCAGGTTCTGTCAGAATCTGTATGCTTATTTTTCAAGATCTGAAATGAAAAGAAAAGCCTTGTGCCAATTCCCTGCCAAATATTCTACACATGTATATTTTAACATCTTACAAGGCCAAGAAATTCAATTCTGTGATATGATAGATAGTTAGGCATAAAATATTCTCAAAAATAAGAAATAACAGTCTCAATGCAGCAGGGAGCAAGGCTTAAAGCAGGGTTGGATCTCATTACATCGCCGAGGAGTAGTTCACCCGCAGATCTTCAATCGCTCAAGTGCCGAAATACTAGAGCCCAGACAATCCCACTTAATACTCCATCGTCCATGAGAACCAGGGCACTGCTCTACTTTCACCAATACACTTCTGCAGTAGGGCCTAGAACCCACCCCTGTGGAACTCCGCACAACAGGCAGAATGCACACTGTTCTTCTTCATTGATTTCAATCATTCTGTTCTAACTTTTTATGGATGCTGGGGAAGGAATGTGGGGAGGAATGGAGAGAAAAGAAGAGAAGGAGAGGGAAGGAGGGAGTGTGTTTGTATGAAAGAGAAAGAAAGAGAGGGATCCTCTCATTTTGGGTTGATTTTATGGGGGAAGCGCCTAAGGCAACTTTTTTCCCTTCATAAACCATGTCTTTGTTCTACTTGAAGTGGCCTTTTGTTTATGCTACATACAGTTTCGTCTTTTTATTTTTAGGTTTCAGACACACAGCAAAACATGATGTGGTTCATTTTAAGTGTGTCTGGACATTGCAGACACTTCTAATATTGATTTTGAGCGTGCTGGTAACCTCAGTGGCATTACATTTAAGCCAAGAATCTTCCTTAGTGTTTGCAGAACACGTCTGCTGTGTTTTACGTCTGTCTCTAACTAAACCTTTTCTGTCTTTTTAAACAGTTTTTAAAATATGTGACATTTTAAGGTTTTAAATCAAGTAACATCTGTCTTGGAATCTGCTTAATTCTGCTTTTAAATGTTTTGAGCTTTTATCTGTGACATTCACTATTTACAGCTTGTGTATAGAGATGAAAAAATAAATTAAAATTTACAGTGGCTGAAGGTCTAGCTAGCGGAGAATATTTAGGCTCTGAATTGTTGGTGCTCGATTTGTTTAGTGTTGTTATATATTGCAGAGGCTTTTGAAATGTGCAGCAAGAGAAATGACAAATGATTAAAACCTGCTGCTCTCTTCACTGCTGCAACTTTATCCCTGGAGATGCTGTCAGTGTTTAAAGCATCTCTGGACTGTAGTTTTAACACATACCATCAAGTGTCAGACAGAATTCACTGCCTAGTTGCTAGCCAGAATGTCCTTGATTTTCTGAAGATACACTCTTTGACCAGCAGTAAGATGCTAATTTGCAAATGTCAACCTTGAATGCAAAAACTGTTCATTCTTGGCTAGTGAACTGTTACTTTAGTGACTTAATTTCTGAAGTAACTTGGAATGATTTTAGCATTCTAGGAACTGGACCAATATCTCAGGGTTCTGTAATATAGCTCGAGAAAGTTGAGTCATGGGTGACATGTGTTATGGTCAAAACTCACTGTATTTTGATGAAAGGGACATTTTTTGCTTACTAGAGACTGCTTCCTCTTTTGAAGTTATGGCACCCCATGTGATTGGTTAAAAGTAAAATGTACTACTTACTAGCTCCTAAGTCCTGATTTTTTTTGTGTGTGTAATTGAAAGCTTTAGATGGTAACAGAATCATTCAAAGTGGTTTGATGTGAAATGTTTAATTCTAGAAAATCTTACAATCAAAATTTTACTATTCAAAGCTACTTCACAGAAAGGTAAAATGGTTATGAATATATCGTAATACAATACAATATATAGTTATGTGAAGGTTTCAGACAAAGATCTTCCTTTTTAAAATCTATGAATTTTCGGGAGGTATATGCAGGCCATTGTAAGACAAAAATATTACTGTTATTATATATAGCCCTGGTTGCAGTTTATGTCCAAATGTTTATTTACCTTGCGTCACTGTACATCAGGCCTCTCTGAATGTCTGTTTACTTTCTTCTAACAGCAAAAATCTGTGGAATTTCCCTTAAGTGACTTAATTCCCCAAATAATATAAACTTTTTTTTTTTTTGGAGAGCTTACACAATATCCTCTGGTTCATGTCATGTTGCTCATGGTTGATACCAGTTTGAAGCTAGAACTCACTGAAAGGAACATTTCTCTTTGGTCTCCTGTAGGGAGTTCGCTTTGACCCGGAAATCCCACAGACTTTGCGGTTGGAGTTCGCCAAGGCCAACACAAAAATGGCCAAGAACAAACTAGTGGGGACGCCCAACCCCCCTCCTTCTCAACAGAGCCCTGGACCACCCTTCATCAGCAGGGATCCCTGTGAGTAACACATATACCCAAAAACAAGCCCTCCCCAATACACCATCACTGATAACATCCCCCATGTGGGTGTATACTGCTGTGGCCCCCCACACAGTGCCCTGTGAATGGCCCCATAATCAGCCTATTACTGTTACTGGTCTGCTGAATTTGTGAGATGTGAGTACTGATTGTAAAAATGTTTAAAGGACTTTATGTTATGTAGGGTGTGGAGATTTTGTGAATGATTGTGGGACACTTTAGTTGTAGTTGCACAGAACAATGCACTGAAGTTATGCACGTGACTACCACCTTAAACACGCAAAGTGAATAATTTTTTGTCCAGTGAGCTTGTGATTTTAATTTAAATATTTAGGATTTGTTTTTTGGTTTGTTTATCATGGAATGTTTATTCAGTCTGAAAGGCAGCTGAGAGAATCCAATATAAGATTCAAGATTTTGCACTATTTCTAGAGCATTATTCAAATATAGGCAAATTTGTGACATTCAATATGTTCAGACCTTTGTACAAAAAGGTCAGATATGTGTTGAGTCTGAAGCTCATGTTCAGAGGGCTCTCTGGTTAATGTAATCATCAAAGGATTTGGACTTCTAAAGTGCAAACTGCCTTTAAAGCAACATGGGAACTAAACGGCATGACATTCTTAAATTCATGTTTTCTGCTTTTCATGTAAATTGCTGTGCTGATAATGCAGTTTGTAATGAAACAGACAAAATACTGCAACTTACCAAAATCACCAGTTATGGATAAAAAAGTGGAATAGTATAAATTATTGTTGGCACCCATTGAATTCAAAACAAATGAAAAATCATGCATTATTTATAGGCGCTCACCTGGGCTTGCCTTTCAATATGTTACAATGCTTTGGGGATAAGACTGGATCGGTCATGGGCAGCTTGAAATTTAGGGGCTTTACCTCCTTAGAGAAATGTAGGTATGATTCATCTAATACAGTAATTCCTGTAAGACTTCACAGCCGAATATGTCTGTGTGTAAACCCCAGTCTCCCCATGTGTCTGTGTGAGTCACCCTGAATTTGATGCTGACTGCATGGAAAATATGCAGGCTTCACTTTGTAAAACTTTGTGTGTTTTTTCCCCCAGTAAGTTTATTTACCTTTTTTTCTGTTGTTTGTTTGCATTGTTATGCTTTGGCCTTGGTTGAACTGTGTTTTGCTATTATAAGGTTAGCAGGTTTTACCCTTGTTACCCTTGGTTAGGAATGTTGCTGTATTAGTTTTAACCACTCAAGTGAACCCCTCTTTACTGCAAGAAAGGTGATTCACTTCATTGCTCTAAAGAGCCTTTTTGACAGCTTTATTTTTAAGAATGTAAGAAGATTAAAAAAATCCTTCTTAACTGTGCCTAGAAAAAAGGTTTAATTTGAGTGATAATGTTTTTTTAGTGATTATGTGTTTTACACTTTTTCTAGAGGTAACTGATGTTTGAATGTTGTGAAATATGTTGTTGAATCTTGCAAGCAATTTTCTCTTGACTGAGCATGGCACATATAATGATCTGGAATGTGAAGGCCTGCTCTTTTTTAAGACTTAAATGCTACACCAAACTCTCCAGCTGTGGATTGTGCTGGTTATGCATTCCTGTTAAGTGAGCAAACTCATCTTATCTTGAATCTGCTTTAGTGGAGAAAAACGCCCCTCATGATGCTGTTGTGCAAAAATATGGAAGGAAACCATTACTGAAGAGCATGATGTAATCTTAAAGATTAAAATGGTGGTGATGAAGAGTAGATTTTTTTCTCCTTTGTATTTTGTTACTGATAATTGTTTCAGATAAGGTGTGTGAGTGTATGTGAAACAGCTATAAACTATAAATCATAATTTATAGTACACCAGAACAGGATATGCTGGGTAAAGATTTTGGTGTACAGTTTATTTATTTAAAGCGATCATTTTTTAAATATGTTTCCAAATGAGGATTTGTTTGTACCTGCTGGGTAATCCAGTAGGTTTTACGGTCAAATAAGGCTTGAGTAACAAAGGTTGCCCCTGCAGATCAACCAGTGAACTATTGCAAACACTAGAGCATAAAAAAGTTCAGTGAGGGATGATAATGATGTCTTGCCTTCTACACCCAAAATAACAGCAGTATATAGCAGTAGTAAAGCTAAAACAGTCTGATTTCCCTTTTTTTTTTCACAATTTCTGTTTTTATTCCTTGAAAGAAAATGGAAACATCCTAACTGACCCATCTTAGCAGAGGTGGGTGTGTGTGTTCTGATGTGTGTGTGTGTGTCTCAGTGTTGTTCCTGTTGTATTGTGTTTCCAGATGAGCTGACAGTGCCTGGTCTGTATCCCAGCAGCCCTGATGTGTGGGCATCATACCCACTGTACCCTGCAGAGCTGTCGCCCGCTCTCCCGCCTGCTTTCACCTACCCTTCCTCTCTGCACGCTCAGGTAACACTCACCTGAGCACCCACACGCACCTGTCTTACCTTCTTCTTTGCCTCTTCCTTCTCCACGCCCTTAAGCCTCAGTCACACTACAAGTTTGCAGTCCTCGTTGTCAATAGACATGTCCAAAATTGATGTATTATTAAATTGGTTGCTAGCAAGCAAACTCACCATATACAGAAACTCATTAACAAAATAGTAAATAGCTGCACAACATACTGCTTCTAAAATAATTTCTTAAGTTTTCATTCTTTTGGAATGTTCATATAAAATGTCAGTACCAGACAAGAAGTCCCGAAGTCAGAGATTAGAGTAGATAAAACAGTTATGCTGTTGATTGATGATGTAAATCGGTAAAGCACATTTAGGCAAAGCTAAATGAACGTGATACCCAAGTTTTTCATGTGGAGTTTATTAACTGTTGTGAGTCTTCAATTTGAAATAATTTAGTGGAATTTATATTTAAATGAATGTACATTGAATGAGCATGATTCCCTGTAGAAATGCTAGTGTGACTGCGCCTTCAGACACATTAATACACATCTATACCTACACATTTAACCGGTCACCTACAGATAACCCACCCTCACCTGCCCTGTAGCACACCTGCACAGGTAACTCACACGCAGTACCTGTACTTATCCTGTTCCATTTGAAACCCTCAACACCCTCCACCCCCTGCCTCCCCCGCAGTATTACATGTTGTTGTGTCGCACACCTGATGCACTTATAATCTAAATCCAACCTGGAACTTGCACACTTGTTGATCTCACCTATTCGGGATGTTACACCTCACAAATCACCCTGATGTTCCTTACACATGACAGACCTTCATTGCTGCTCCAAAATCACATCTTTTCAAATCTAAATTTTATTTTAATTTTTTGTGGACAACTAGATGACTTTCAGTGAACAGCCTTAGTTTTTTCTCTACTCTAGCACATCTGATTCAGCGCATGTATTACTGAGGAAAAAAAATCACATATAATGCATGGCCTTCACATCAATGGGCCTCAGTTGTCTTAACCCCGATCATGAATGGGTCATAGCTAGCATTGTGGGGTTCCACAAGCTCTACAGAAAGAAAAAATTCCATTTAACCTAATGAGAATTTCAAATGATATTTATTTTGCATATGGAAAATATTCACATTGTTGGAAATTTAATTGTTGGAAAATTAGATGTTGTTTGTAACCTACTCTTTATAGCATTAAATTTGAAAGTGAATCAGTCTGATTTATGATCCATTTGTTAAATTCTAACCATTTTTGTAAGAAATGTAGCTTTTTGCATAAAAAACAGTTTCAAAGGAATATGCTCTAAGCTGAAGTAAACTAAATTTCCAGAAAACTGGGCTATACTATAGGCATGAATATGTCCACCGACCATAACTAACGATGACATAAGCTGGTTTAGGAAAAAAATAAATGCTCCAAAAATGTTAATAATATTGAATGATATAAATTTAATCTCTCACAATGATATCTTGGTGGTGCCTCTTCCTGCTGCTCTCCTTGAAGAGGACAGTTTTGGGGGCTCTTTATGTCGTTTGCATGTATGGTTGGTTTGTGCATGCTGCTTGAGCTACTGGGGTTGTAAAGGCACTGAGGTCAAAGAAAAACACGCTTTTTGTGTGAAACATGATTCTTTAAATGTGTTTCTTTGTTTCTTTGTTTTTTATTTTTGACCATTTTATCAATTCAGCTACACCAGGAAGAAATATTAATGTTACATGGAAATGTATATGGATTGTTACGCCATTGAATAAGATTGTATAAAGCCCTTCTAAGCCCACAACAGTACTTACAAAAGGACAGATTTGTGAGAGAAGCATTGATAGGACAATATTGTCTTATACCTACATCTGTGATGTCATGTACCTGATACTAGATACTCTGACACAGCTCTTGGGTGTGAGTGTTTGATGTATGTGTGTGAGTGGCTTAGTGTGCAGGCTGCTTCCCGCCATTAAACCCCACATAGCCATGACCCAGATATTACACCAGTTCTCTACTCAATTGACTTACTCTGAAGTGAGTTCATATCGATCTGCACTCAGAGAGAGAAGGGGCGGGCTGAAAAGTGAGATATCGCTGAGTGGGAGAAAGAGAGAGTGAGAGATGGAAAGTGAGACAGCAGAGATAGAGAGAGAGAGAGAAATGTGAGATCCTTCCATCACAAAATGAGGAAAGAAACAAGGGGGGTTCGATTTCTAGAGAGGGGTCGATTTTTGAGAGAGATGATAAAACAGATAGTACTAGATGTAGAGGGTGATTAGCTGAAAGTGCTTTTGAAGCTGCACTACCTGATATATACACAGACATTGGGGAATTAAATTAGTCTCTTTATTCTTTTCTCTAGACTGTATAAAATATCAGTTTGTAATTCAATCATTCTCCCCTACTCCCTACGCTTACATCACCTGTTTTTACTTGTTTGATTTAAATGTTAACACTATCTGCATTTTTATTTATAAAAGATGCAACATAGGGGAGAGCAGACTGTAATATGAACTGCGTTCAGAATGGTTCACTTCTTCAAGCAGGGAGTGACCAACAAACGTTTTGAACATTACATTCAAAAGTACTCATTCATAAAAAGAACAATGGAAATTTGTGGGACACAAACAAATCAAACACAAGCCTGAATGAATTGTTATAAATTCTACAAAATGCTGTCTGTATATGTTTACATGCCAGATTTAAAAAAGGGATTAACACTGAAATTTGTACAAAAGTTGTCAACAAAGTATTTCAGTAGTTGACCTTCCAACGGGTTTGACAAACTTGTTATTCACCAGCATACTAGATAGAAGTTAGTCGTAGTTGACAAGTTTCTCATAGTAAAATTGTTAGTAACACTTTATTGTAGTGTGCTGATCAAAATTGGCCAATGTAACCTGTACATCAAATGGTGCCTACTGGAATTACGCCTCTCCTCTACATCTTTAATTTCCAAATCTTTCAGCGTCTATCAGTACACAGGGAGATCTTCTCATTTATCCACAGAACTCACTCCTTAAGTTAATCTCAAAATTTCTGCTGTTGAGAAATCAGATGCAGATATTTTCACTATTGGAGGATGGAAATCTGAAAATAAGCCAACTTCAGCACAGTGAAGTAAAACCTCTGAGCTGAGCAAGCAAAACACATTTACTATGTAACGTTGGGTCTGAGGTAGGTTGCATGTGCGAAGAGACTTTATAAGACCAGTCCAATTATTTAGATTCCAGACAGGCAGGGGACAAAACACAGGAAGGCAGCACCAGAGGCAAATCCATAACAGCAAATCCAGGAAGACAAGCAACGGTTAAACACCAGAGAAAACATAAATAACAAGGATTTTAGCACTCAGGTATGAAATACAGAGACTTTGCATGGAAAAAGGGAAACAAATTAGTATAAATGTGAAAAATGTAATGTAATGAATCCAAGATCAACTGCAGGGGGGGAAACATCTTGACGTCAAACATGACATTAACTTAGTTCATTTGTTTCTTCCAAAGTTTTAGTCTGTTTGTAAAACCACATGTTGTGTAAGTATGTCTTTAGACCCCTAAAGTAAGCAATAAGAGATTTGAATAAGAGATTCAATTTGAAAAAGGTAATTGTTTAGAAATGTTTTGGAAATTGTATTCACTTTGGCAACAAATGCATTAGCAAATAGTTCACCTTTTTTAAGAACAACTTTTCTAAGCAAAGTTTTGCAAGGTATTTCATCCTTTATATTGCAAAATATTTTCAAAAGAAACTCACAAATGAACGCCTGTGACCTTCAACCTTTCAGATGGCACTGTGTTATAAAGCTGCATGCTTCTGTGACGGATATGGGCTAAGGAATACTTTGACAAATAAACACTGTGGTCAATAAACACTGTTTGTTACTGCATCCATAAATGGAAGTTAAGACTGAACTATGCACAGTGGCAGTCATATATCAACAACATGCAGAAACATTGTGGACTTCCTCGAGCTTGAACTCTCAAATGGACTGATGAACAGTGGAAACATGTATTGAGATCAACCTTTAGATTTCTTTTGTTGAAACAATACATTGTCTACAAAAAAAGAAAGGATCTGTAATGGGTAATGTTTGAAAATTTGTGAAAACCATTAACACTGAGCTTGGAATGAGCATATATATTTTGGTTTTGTGCTTTTTGATTTAATGACACTTCACACAATATCTTAACTTTTTAGGATGTTGTGTTTGTATTGTCTCAGAATATGAACAAAAATTGTCTTTGCTCTTAAGGTTGAGAATCTCTCTAGTGATATTTTGTCTTCTCTCTCTGTCTTTGTTAAATACACTGTTTAAGTTCACATGTTACTCAGAAATCTGTTCTTTTGTAGCAGCTATTTAAGTAAATAGAACTTTACTTAAATGTAAGCAGTAGTAAAGCTTAAACTGTATCGGACCCAGGCTTGCACTCTTTACTGTTCCATACTTCTACTGAAAGTGTTATTTCAAGTAGTTTACATACATTGTGTACTGAACACATTGCTTCAAATATCCCCCCCTCTTTCAGATTCGTTGGCTCCCACCAGCAGATGCTCAGGGCTGGAAGTCCAGGCAGTTCTGCTGAAATATGTGTGAGTAAGAAAACACACACACACACACACACACACACACACACACACACACCGCATTCTCAACAAACACAACAGATGTTTACATTCAAACACATACACACAGACTCTGTTTTACACCTGACATGTATCCTGAGTGACCTCATCACAAGAGCACTTTCGGTGCAGGTGTGAGCTATGCAAGTGTCTCTAGGAAAGTCCAGTAATTAAACCAGCTTAGACCACCCACTCCATTGATCTCATTATGGTTTGCTCATTTTGTGATAGTGGTCACGAGAGTCTGTATGTTTTTGCAATGTTTTACCATGATTAAAGGGTGATGTTAAGCGTGCATGCAATACAGATATAATGTTTTATGTATATATTTTTAAATAAATATTTTTGTAATAGTTATTTACATAACATCTATAGAATAATCAAAACAGCTTGATGAATAAAATATATAAAGATCAAAAAATTCATACACAACAGTCACCATTTAATGATTTTCCAATAGTTTCAGCATTGTCTAGGTGAGTTGTCTTCAGATCCCTTTCTGTGTTTTGGGGTATTACATGTTTAAGTGTAATGCAGGGCAAAGGGCTATGAGTTAACATACAGGTAGATAACATAACATACACAGGGACATTTAGGAGTACGGTTAAAATAAACTCTTATCTCATTGTTAACACTAACCAACGGCCAGCTAACATTTAATGAGAGAGACAGAGATAGAAATAGAGAGCGTGAAAGATAGAGAGAGGGAAAAAGAGGGAGAGATAAAGATAGTAAAGGGTGCTACATGGACATGTTTATAATACCATGCTATTAACTTCATTAACGGTGCCTACTGATAAAAAAGAATTTATATATAAATATATCTAACAAAAATGCCTCTACCATATATTTATATGTAAAGTCTGAATGCTTTGGCTAACATCATACTTCAGTTTCCAAAATAAAAAGAAATTATTGTCCAACATACTATATATCGTCACTGTCCAAAGAAAACCATGTATCTCAATTTTTGTTGATTTTTACTTTTATGACTCATTTGATCACATGAGCTGCTGTTTACATTGTGTGGAAATTTTATGAAGAATGGACCAACAGAAACGGCCCAAAACTGTTTGGAAAGAAGTCTGGTTCCATTGACTTCTATTCAAATGAAATGAGGTTTTTGGCTTCTCCTGTAAAGTTGTCATTTTGGAGATACCTGTTTTTCTTTGGACAGTGACGATATGTTACACAACATTATAGTTGGGTGTTTCTGCAGCAATTATTAGAATGTCTCAGACCCCAGAATGTAACGAAAGCACAGGGCTGGAACAGAAAAATTCTAAAAGCTGGCTGAAGGTCATTATCGTAAACTGTTACAAGCATTTAAAGAATATCAATAAGAATTAGGGTAAATTATAATTATATTTATTTGAGAATTTGGCAGCCACTGCAGGTTCTAGAGGGGTGGTGTGGTTGTAGTAGGTTGTAATATGCGACTTCACCATAAGATACTACATGCTGCTCCTTTTGAACTTAATGGTAAAATGTGACCCTGTAATATAAAATAAATAGTCCCTGTAAATGATACCATGTTGAGTGTTATGAGAAATCCTATTAATTTTAAAACCAATTAACTGCAGATTCGGGCTCCAGGTTGGGGCCACAAGTCTGAGAGGTCATAAATGAACCATTTGTGTCTCTAAATGGGTGGGATTGTCCTCTCTCTTCTCTCGTCATGATGCTGAAACTTTGATAATGTTGATGATGAAGATGTGACACCTGCTGAAACCTTAGCTTGTTTGCTAATAATGAAAAATGTAAATGTTAAATGTAACTGTGGTATAAAAAGCCAACATGTGTTTACAGAATCATGGTGATGTCATACTGATGAGTCACATACTCGCTTCCACGCTCTCACCCCCCCCCCCAACACGCAAGCCACTATCCCTTGGGTTGATATAAAAAAGGGGACAGGAATGGACTTGTTCTTAGTCCCTGTAGGAACAGGATTGGTGGATATTCTCCTACCTAAAACACACAAACACATACAAACCCTATCTAAAGCCCTGCACGTTCTTAACCATGAGCACATAGTCCTGTTATATAGTGGTGTCTATCCAGACAAAGTGCTTTGGCCTCCCTTATCAGATAAATACACTAATTTCTCTGGCTAATCTGGCTAATCGTCACACACACCCCGGTACTTCCCCTTAGTTGTTTGTTTTGTTGGTATAATTGCTGCTGTCTTTTAGAATTCTTCAGGAATCATTATCTTTTGTATTATAATGTATAAATAGAAAAAATTCTGTCCTGAAAATCTTGACAAAGTAGGTAAAATGCACAACAAAAAGTATTGTCCACTTTGACCTGCATTTGAACAAAAACAGTACATAACAAAACAAACAACCAAACAAATAATATTTGATTTTATCAATGATTTTGTTTTTTGTTGGAACATATACTATTACATTTCAAAAAAAGTTGGGATGGGAAGGGAGGAATCAGGAGTAATTTCAGTGTGTAAAGGGCGCAAGCCTAAATTGAACACCCATAATCTCTGGCCTCTCAGATGTTGCTGGATCAAGAGCTATTAATCAACAATAGCTGATATAACCACATGTGCAAAGTGAAACAGCTGATGCAGTCATACTTGAATATAAAAGAAGCGTCCTGGAAAGACCTTGTCTTACATGAGCCTAGGATAATGGATAGATCATGGCTCACCAGTTATATGAAAATATGATTGCACATACTGCAGTTTAAGAATAATATTCCTCAACCAATGTTTGCAAAAACTTTTAAGTAATTTAGACCATGTGTTCAGTGCGTGGTTTTAGGATGAGATGTGGGATGCCACTTGATGTATTAAAAGAATGCCATAGGAAACGGAAAGTTTAGTTGTGGAAATGTATACATTTGTATGTTAGACAAACCATGCAGAGTGTGAGCCACTAAGCCACTGGTGAGTGTTGGTGACCATTGGACTAACTTACTAGGAGTCAATACTGTATACACGGCATCAGTGAATTTAGCTGGTCCTTGTTACTTTTTTTTTACCAGTTGAGTGTGTCGATTCAGGGTCGCCAAGAGACAGAGAAAGGGCGAACATGGAGAGGCATAAAAACAAGAAAAGAAACAATGCAAGAAAACAGCATTCTGTGGAGGACACAAACAAAGAGATACATATCAACAAATAGATAACAACTTTCTCAAATCCATATATAAAACTGGATAAGGTGTTATGGTCTATGACCAGATCATACCAACTTTTTCGTGATGTTATGCTGAAGTACAGCATCTTGTAACATTTTTTCCCCCTATGCTTCTTTAACCAACAAACTTACAGCCCATATATCCTTTCCCACACGTGCATACCCTTGCCACAGAACATTAGTGTGTGCGTAAACTGATGTACCAGTCCACTAGTTATAATAAAATATCGTACATACATATGGTGCTGTGTCTGACCTTTGCCCTTTTCAGTGAGGCTTCAGGTGGACACTAAGCTCCTGCTTTTTTGTCAGTTACAGCTGTACAGCTTTACCAAACTATACAAAGACAAGAATGCTTTGCCCCTCAACAAACTGAATATGTCTGCCAGCCACTTGTTGTTTTAGATTAAAATTCTGTAGTAATTAGTGAGAGTGACTTAAAAAACCTGTTTTGACCATGTGGATTGCCATATGCAGCTATATTTAGCATCTGTAGTGAGACAGTTTACAAAGATTTAGATCGGCTGGCGGGATTGATATTGTCTTGACAGACTGCCTCATGTGAGCATGTTTACTGTGTTCTTTATCTTTTCTTGTTTTCTCTTTTCTGAGCCTGACCTTTTCAAAGATTACAATCAAGCCCTTGTACATAATTAGTTTTATAAATAGCCAGATGGACCATTTTGTTTATGTTTGGAATACCAGGTTAATACCATTTTAGAGCCAGCAGGAGAATGCCATCCATAACAATGTTATGGAAAGATTTGAGCAGCAAGTGACAGTACAAATATTTAACGTCTACAATCTGAAGAAAGTGTAATTTCGCTGTAGTTGTTTTATTTATATGTATATATATATATATATATATATATATATATATATATATATATATATATATATATATATATATATATATATATAGAGAGAGAGAGAGAGAGAGAGAGAGAGAGAGAGAGAGAGAGAGAGAGATTGGTCACTTTCATGTTTCACCACAGTTCAAACTTGGGAACAGCAGCAGTGGTCACAGAGGACATATTTGTAGGGAGCACCAGGAAATGTCGCTGGGGGAGACAGCTTGTCGCCATGTCGATGGGATAAACAAGCTGAAACAGGATATTTCTCTAGGGAAGGGTGGGAGGGGCCGTTCAAATGTGAGTGATTTTCACGCTGACCTGAGTGATGTCCTGCTGATTCTAGAGAACTGGAGTTGGGAAAATGCAGCAAGTATGTAAGCAAGTGTTGCTGAAATACTTTGTGGTATCAGATAATAACCAAGCTTGTTTTAATAAAGTTAAGAAACCCATGTATCCTTGTTAAAGGCATTATTGTGAACATCAACCAGGGACATACTGCATTTTCCTAAAGTTCAAGGTGATTCTCAGCTGCACTCTAAATTACTATGTATATTAAAAGTACATAATTAAAATAAATAAATGAATAAATAATCATGAAAAGAAGAACTTGTGGTTCATACGGCGGGGATGTAAAGCAAAGTAGTCTGTACAGTGATCTATTTCACGTCTTTTTGCATTCTCTGTTTGCATGATTGAAGTATTTATATTGTTTGGAGTGGTATTTCCCTTTCATTAAGTTTTGGTATCTACCTCAATTGCTAACACGTAAAATAAGTATTGTTTTTGCATTAATACCAGCAAAGATAAAATTCCACTTAGCACTAGTTTTTGGGAGCATGTGAAAGAGCAGTAGGGAAAAGTCAGAGTATGTAGAGATGAGAAAAGACTAGTGTTGCTAACAGCAGGGGTGCCAGCCAGCGGCGACAGGCCTAATAAGGATTATGAACCAGCTGGCAGAAGATTCAGACTACTGTTTGAAAAAAGACTGTGGGTAGGCATGAGTGCAGCATGGGGCTTAATGTTGAATGAATCTGACTCAGTATTGAACTATGGAGGTCGTCATGACTCACTCAGTTTGCTTTGTTTAACGTTTGTTGTAAACAACTTACAATCCTTGAAACAGACTGTACTGTTTAATATTAACTACATATCCTTGCTATGAAAGCACTCTCTGTAAATGCAGCCCATGTGGTGCCATCTGTAATAAATGTAAAAGCCAGATGGAGTCATATTGCATTGCAATGCGCCCTTAATTAACCAGACACTCTCACACTGACCACTAAACGTGACTCTAGAGTGTTATGGCAGAAGCTTTAACCACGTCCCAGATTATCAAGGATTTTAGTATGTTACTGGATCTAATATGACTCCCGCTGTTAAGGCGTCACTGTATATTCCTTTGCTCTGGCTATCTATAAATGCTGGCTGTAAATGACTTGTTTAACCCCTTGTTAATTATAAGTTGTGCTCAAAGGCATGTTGTTATATGATAATATAATAAACTTTAATTATAAAGTGCCTTTCTGCTTATATTTAGCTCAGTGTACGTCACAGAAACAAAGCATAAAATTATAAAGCAAAGAAGTAAAAATGAATAAAATAAGATTGAAAGATAAAAGACTGAACATTTAGTATGTTAAAACAATAATGGACAATAAAGAGCAAAGATAGAACTTCTGCACCCAAAGTTTTGCATACAAATAGACAACTAGACTGAAGACAGATTGTGACCGTGAGTCCACTGAACTACATATTAAGGTAGTTCACACACCGTCATCCGACATCCAATGCCATGGGGATTATTGCCCAGTGGGCTGAGAAACCAAGCAGTACTTGCTGAACCCCTGCGTCCCCCTAAAACCAAGGAGGTTAGGTGTCTGTGCAAGGGGATATTATGCTAAGCCAAGGTCCTCTAATAAGGAAGTGTGGTTTCTGTTTCATCTTTCTCTCAGTGTGTACATGTGTCTCTCAGTCTGTGTCTCTATTTTTCTGAGCCCCTTCTGGGCTAAAGACAGCTGTTCCCTTGCCCCTCTGTATGTGTGTGTGTGTGTGTGTGTGTGTGTGTGTGTGTGTGTGTGTGTCTGTGCCTGTGTCTCTGTCTGTGTGTGTGTGTCTGTGTGTGTGTGTCTGTGTTTGTTTACATACTGTAATTTTTCAGGACAAAAATGTATGGTTGTTCTGATATTACAGAAAACTCTAACATTTATTACTGTAGAATTATGACTGCGGTACAGTGTATAACATGTTGCTCTTTTAGCACAGTAACCCGGAATCACCTGCTTTTCCAGAATACAATACGTTTTTATAACATTGCTACTGTTTTGATTGTGCTGGCTGATTTTATTCTGTCACTGTGAAGTTAAAAGTTTAAAGTTAACTATCTAAAAAAAATTGACTTGTAATGTTAAGCACACAGAACTAAAAAATCATTTGTTTAATTTGCTGTGGTGTTTTTTTTTTTTGTTGTTGTTGAAAGAATCTGACATTCTTTGTACATGTCACATTGCTGCTAACTATTTATGCTGCTACAGATATTAATCCGTTTTATTGCATAAATGATACACTTATCAGACATATTTCTCACCCCATTGTCCTCACATGCCATAACAGCAAATATGGGTTTGTGTGTATGTGGGCTCGAAAGCTAGTCGTCTCTTCTCCGGATTAACTTTATTAGTGTTGCATTTAGTACTGAGGAGTACGACAGGTCATGGTCATACAGGTGTTAAATCTCAAACTTGTGGTAGTTTCAGTTTGTTCTTTGCACTGGCTCTGATAGCATGGGCTACTCTCACACTGTATACAGATTCTTGTTTATGTTGTAGAAGTTGAGTGCTCCATGTACACATTCCTGTAATAATTACAAACAGTACCCATAATATTTAATATATATGGGCACAAAAAGCACTACGTTTATTTTTTATTTAATGCATTCCATTTTATGCTGTCTATGCTAATTATCTTTCTACACTGTGGTCTCTGGTGGACTAAAGCTTTAGTCTCTGTGTCCTGACTTCACTAGATCATTCACTACAATAGGACTGGGTCAAATGCTGTTGCAGAAACTTAAATTGAAAGACACTGACTTATTTCTTAACCTGTTGCAACATCAGTGGACTATTGGTTGTATTTGTTTATTTAGCATGAACAATGCATATTAATCAGCGCTAAAGTGTTAATCATTAAGTCACATAGAAGAAAAGAGAACCACAAGGCAACATAAAAAATTGAATCCAAAAACACAAACGTGAAACACAAAAGAACCAACCAAGTTTACAATCCCCTGGCAACACCTAAAACCACAACTATTATTTCAGTGGTACATGAGTTTTATAGCAGTAAACAAATTGTAACTTTTTTAATCAAATGATTTGCATACAACCACATTTCTGAAAAGGCTGAGACATAGTAAAATATGTTATTGAAAAATATTGAAAAACATGCCCATTTTGAGTTGAATAAGTGTCATGTTTGTCACTGTGTCTTCACATCTTTTAACAACATCCTGTACATGTTTGGAAACAGAGGAGACTGCAAACTCTAGTTTTGGTGAAATGTGAAATATTTTTTCATTTTTTTGATATAGGATTTCGGCTGTTCAGTTTGGGGCATCTTTTTTTGTATTTTTCTCTGATAATTGAATAAGGGGTTTAAATGATTGTGAAATGATTATTGCGTTCTATTTTTATTTATATATTCCACAGCATCCCAATTTTGTTATAAACATTTTACGATGACTTTCATGGGCTTAATTTGTATTTATTTATATATATATATATTTTTTTAAAGCGTCTTAATTAATTTTGAAAAGGCAGTACACAAATAACACTAAACCAAAATTTGTATGTGTTTTTTTTTTTTTTTTTTTAAGAATGCACATACAAGGTTAACATTAACCTTGGAGTTCTAAACTGAATTAAACAAGCCATAGGTTCAGCAAGTCTGTGCAAATACATGAGTATGTTCATTGCTGAACGATTCTGATGCTTAAAGTAGAATTGACAGAAATGCGGATGGTGATAGTGGACAGGGCAAGCTTTGCTTCGTGGAGCTGGTCAAAACAGGTTTCATCCCGACACTCAGTGACCCGAACTAAAGCGTTTCTACCATGGAAACCTTGTCAGTGAAGATTGCTGACAGAAAAGCAGCTTGTGTCAGGGAGATGTTTTTGATCACTAAGAATATATCATTAAAAATCAATTGTCATCAGATCGGATACACTGTCGTCTATACAGGTCTTATAATATTTTAGTGCTGTAATTATGTTAGAGTATGGAACAGCATATTTTCACATTCTTCATATGCAATTCCCTGAAGACATTTTATGCAGTAAAAAAAAAGATGTCTTATGCCAGTGAACACCTTCTTTCTTGCAAATTCTTTATTTGCTCTCTCATGAATTCTAGCAAAGCTTACCTGCTCCCACTTATCGTTATTTATATTTATATTTATATAATTATTTGTATTATAACTACTGATGTTATTATTATTATTATGTAACTGGAGTGCAGATGAGAGTTTTAGCAAGCTTACAAGTTCATACAAGAAGATCATATGGATCTGTAAAACAGTGTTGACCTAAAGATGAAAAGTTTGATTCATACTGTGGCGTTAAATAAACTAATAAACTGACACTCATGGTCACACATAATATGAAGTTTGACATTTTGAAGAGTAACACAGTTGTGCTTCCCAAATAGAATTCAGTCCTATTTCTGTTTGCACAACTGTGTAGACCTCCTGCTCTGAGTCAGTGTGAGAATGACCCGGGCCAGACCCTAGAGAAGAACATTATTTCAAACAGGAAATTCCCTCCTCCATGGGAACCAGCCAGCCAATAACACAGAGCTAAGGGACTTCTATTTTCATCTGGAAGTTGGAAACTCTGTACAAAGCTGCCTGAGGGTTGTAAGATCTGTTGGTTCTGGATGTTGTTAGTTGTTCTGATGCCCTTCAAATGGATCTGAAATGTCCATTTGAAGGACTTTTATTTGAACAATTATTGATCTTAGGTCATCTCTTTTTGACAAGGCATGGTTCCCATCAGCAGTTGCTTCTCATGAACAGCAAACCCGAAATGTGGGCCAGAGTAGCTCTAACCCAGCCATCTGATCTCATTTCAATGACTGGACTCCAGGATTGCTAGCTCTTGACTCCAGTTAGCTTTTGTTAAAGTCCTTAGCCTAGGGACACACATACTTGTTTCAGAACAGACAAGAACAGTGCATGATTATTGTGGGGTATCAACAACATTAAATAAAAACATTAACATGTTTGTGCTTCTTGTTTTTAGGTTCCTTATGTGTGATGGTGGCCACGGATGGCCTTGATCGAGCTGCCTCTTCATTTCATCCCTTGCTTTCTCTCTTTCTCTCTGTCTTTCTCATTCTTCCTTTCTTGTCCTCTCCTTCAAGCAGCCTAAAAAAGGGGCTTCCAGACGCACATTCTTCAGTCATGGATCACAGGTAAGGACTTTTTCATCGTAAAGAGAATTCATTTTATTTAATTTCACATTCAATACAGAAAAGCAAACAGCAAAAGTGTATCTGAACATGTTTTACTCTCAATACACCTGTAATACTTTAAACAGACATTCTTTAAACAACCTGTAACATTTTAACTCAGACTTTAATAATGTATATTTTTATTGTTTAAATTGTCCCATAATGCAAATCTTTGCATTGATTAGATGGAGAGAAGATGAGAAAAAAGGGGAAAAAGGAGAGAAAAAATCTGTACAGTATAAGCAGTGATTTGGGAAATCTCTTTCTTCCTCCTCAGGTTAACATCACGCCCCCGGGTTACAGGGCAAATCAAGACCACCTCTGCCTCCATCACACAAACCCTCCTCCGCCCCACTATTTTTTCTACTGTTACATCACTAACACTTTAATAGAAGGAGTACACATAAGACACACGTTAAAACCATCACATTCATGCTTTATGAATCCAAAATCTGAGCTGTACATTTATGAGAATGAGAAATCAACCTTTTCATGCTATTTCAGCAGATGTATTCTTTGAAAGTTTTGCAGTCAAAGCAAAGAAGCTTCACACAGTTCTTTTAAAATCTCATTCAGCTGATGAGAAAATATAACACTGAAGCTAACCTTTTGTCAAATACATGAAATGGATGTTTTTAAAAAGAATATTTATATCACGTATGTGGGAACGGTCACGCTATCAGATCAGATGTAGATTTAGCATGCTGGCCAGTTTGTAATTTTCAACCTGCCTAGTTATTAAATATAACCACAACAACAAAATATAAATAATTGACTTATTAGGTTGTATAATTTTGGGGGGAATTTTCTGTACAGATAGCAAAGTTGCTATTAAAGAACACATTTGTGAGCAGAGCATGGATAGATCTTTCGAAGTACAGGCTCACATACTTGTTTTTCTTTCTGTTTGTACGATCCCTCAGTTTTACCACCATAAACTGTGTGCCATAATAACCAAAAAATGTGCAGTGATGACAAAATCATGCAGTCGACATGTGGAGCTCCTTTTATTGAAATGTTGGGGATATGTATTAATCATATTATCTTTACCATCATTATTATTATTATTATTATTGTTATTATTGTCGTTGTTGCTATTTACATTGATTATACCTAGACAAATTCTGATGAAGTTGAAGCATGACTCGCCGAAATGATGATGCCGCTGTACA
Organism: Prochilodus magdalenae; assembly: GCA_024036415.1. Lineage (NCBI taxonomy): Eukaryota > Metazoa > Chordata > Actinopteri > Characiformes > Prochilodontidae > Prochilodus > Prochilodus magdalenae. Next base: position 92,439 of record JAMWET010003263.1, read on the forward strand.
TTTTTAGATATTTTAAAGAAAAATGCGAAGTATTTTTGTAATCAAGTGAATGTTTTCAGTGCTGTGTGTTTGATTGCTGATGTTGTCTGTTATGTGTGCAAGGATTTTAGTTTGATAACTCTGAATGTGTTCTCTCTTTTCTGCTGTTGGGCATCTTGCCCAGTTGTCCTAGGCATGCTCCCCCTATGAATGTGTTCTTTTGTAGCAGCCATTTTTAGGGTCGTCAAGCTTTACAGTGCTGGTACAAAATGCCATTCAGCCTGATAAGAAACTGTAGAACACGACTCAGTATATACCACAGTACCTACATTTAGAGTGAGTTCTACATTCAACCTAATGAGAAACTGTAGAACAGACTCAGTATATACCACAGTACCTACATTTAGAGTGAGTTCTACATTCAACCTAATGAGAAACTGTAGAACAGACTCAGTGTATACCACAATACCTACATTTAGAGTAAGTTATACAATCAACCTAATAAGAAACTTCGTGTTTGTAATCAGTCTAACATAATCACTGTGGCAAATATGCCATTGTCATTTCCTGCCTGCTCAGTATCAGTTTTCATAGTCCAACCCTGTAGCTTAACATTTTAAACTGAAAACTTAACATTATGTAACATTTTTATGTGAATGTGAACAGTTTATCATTAGGTTGAATAGAGTATTTTTTGCTAATATTCAGTCCAACCTCGGTACAAATAGTTAGGAATAGAACGCATTTCTGGATGGAACATGGATAGGTGGACATTGTTCTCTGTCTTATCGCATTTTCAGAGCAGCAAAAGCATTGAGAAAGGATGATGTAGCACAGCAGAGATTCATAGTTAAATCTATTGCCTTTATACAGATATGAATTGCATGGTACAGATTTTTTGCTGGTTCTGATAAGTAATCCTCTTTGTTACTGGCCTTTCGATATTACGCAGTGATAGAACACTATTGGATGTTGTAAAGAGTGATATTTTATCATTTGGGTCAACTTGTTTTATTTTCCCAGTTTATTCCCGCTGTTTTCCCTGGCAGAATGACTGCTAACCTGAACTCAGTGAATACACTGTATTTGACTTCTGTTTGCATAATAGGAATCTATTTTGTATCTACATCTACTGAAACAGCACCTTAAAATATTTTTTCTTTAGCCCTTAGAAGTCGAATTAGGTCTCATAACTATATTTAATTAACAAAACAAATCTTACATAGTGCATAATTTACATAGTTATTTACATAGTTACAAAGTTCCCTTTAAATGTCGGTATTCTTGCTACAGAAGGGTATATGGACAACAATGATTTGTCCAATTCACACTGTGAGAAGTCTCCCATATAAATTACAGCCTGTTATTATTATCACAGGTGACTTCTAAGGGTTAAAGCTGAGTATTGGTGGTCCAGTAGAGACAGGTAATGTGAATGTTATTCATATAGACGTACACTGTATGGATGATGTGACAGCGCTGGTTTCCTGCTTTGGCATCTCCATTAGCATGCCTTTCTTTTTTCTTATTTTAGAAACATGTTTTTTTGCCAGGGTTAAAAGTGTCATATATTTTTGGATCTGAGAGAGAGAGATAAAAAGAGAGATAAAAATCCAATCCAGTGTTTATAAAGTCTAAAAATAGCTTCATATGTCTCTCTCCCTCTTCTGATGCTATTGTGGTCGTTGCGTTGGGACAACAGACTAAAATACATCAAAAAACCCGTCTGGTCTTCAGAATGCGTGAGCTGAAGATGAACTCGATACTGAAGCCATTTGTTTTCTGTGCATGCTTGTGGCATGGTTCTGTTTTTATTTGTTCCTTCTCCTCAGCGTACGTGGTTAATATGTATCAACATCTGATCTTCCGTGAAAGTTTTCTGAGTGTGGTTTTGCCAGAAGATACTGTATGAAACGTCTTTGTGGAAAAAATTAATAAAAAATGATTTTTTATATATAAACAAACTGCAGCGATGCATCTGATCAGCATGATATTCTGTGTACCGGTTTGGGTTTTATCCCGGTCTTTTCCAGAAGGCTGCTTTAACGTTATCCTTGTTTTTCTTTTTGTCGCGCTGGACGTGTTTTTCTTTTTTAAAGGTGTGATAATGCATCCATTTTTTACACCTTCCTCTCTTTCACACCTTTCTTGCTCTCTGTCTCTTTATCCTTTTGCCCCCTCTTATCCCTTGTGTCTCTCTCTCTCACTCTCTGTTCTCTCTATTCTCACCATCTTCTCGCTTGTTTTTCCTCTTTTGCTTTCTCCTTTCTATCTTTCTTTTCTCTCTCTACCTCCCCCTCCTTCCTTTTACTTTCTTTTTCTTTTCTCCTCTTTATACATATTTATTCACCTACCACGGTCTGTTATTGTTTTACCTATTTTATCTTTCTTCTTTGTTTCCCTATTCATCTTTCTTTCTTGGACCATTTTCCTCCCTGTCTCGTCTTTGTATTTCCCATGTCTCTTTTTCTTCTCCTTTTTATGATGCCTTCTCTCTTGCTATTTTACATTCCTCTCTCTTTCTCTCTTTTCCCCCTTCCATATCCTCCACGTCTCCCTCTGTCTCTCCTTTCTCTTTCCCTCTCGTATTTTCTTTAGCATTCTCTCCCTCACTGTTCAAGGTGTTTAATTAGCATGACAAACATAGAACATTACAGAATTTGAGAGTGGAACATATTAGCGTCTAGTAAAACAAATAGCATGCCTAAAATGTAGATTTATAATCTGAGAGAGAAGAGATACATTGAAAATGTCAATTAATAATTCATTAAAGAGGAAATTAATAAACTATATGGGTTTAAATAAACTCCACAGAATGCTGTTGGGTAGATATTGCTGGTTTATGGCAGAGCTGAGTCACTACTCAAGTAAAAGTATTTTATACTGGAGTAAATACTCAATAAAGCAAAAGTGCCTTCATATAAAGCAGCTTGGGTACAGTATAAAGGACTAGATTAAAAAATACTTAAGTATGCTAAACCATTTTAGCCTAAATTACACCAGTGGTAAAAGTGTTAACTCGTACTAGTGCAAACTCATGCTAGTTTTTGACTGTTCTCAGTCCAGCAGTGACACTGAGGTGTTTAGAACTCTAGCAGCACTGCTGTGTCTGATCCACTCACACCAGCACGTCAGTGTCACTGCAGTGCTGAGAATGATCCATCACCCATATAATACCATGTGGGGGTCCTGACAAAGTATTCAGAGCAAAAGATGGACTACATTCTATAATAGTATATGCACCTATCCATTAAATGGAGATGATAAAATAAGCATAGAAAAAGGTGTACCTAATAAAGTGCTGGGTGAGTGTATGTATACATACATATATACGCATACATATTGCAGAGACACATATAGGACTGTCTGAACTAACCAATTATGTGTGTGTGTGTGATATGGCTGCTCACTGTCCCTTTGTGGCAGGCTAGGACATATTGAGCAGCGAGTGTGCAGCACACTCTCTGCGTTCCCCTAATAGATACGGTAATTTCTCTGTGTCTGTGTTGCTCCCTCTCTCTCTCTCCCTACCGACTGCCCTCTTCTTGCCCTCTTGCAGTAATAGTCTCTCCTTCTCTCTGGAGGGAAAACCTCATGGGGATGAGGGAGGGTGAGTGAGGTCGGGAAGAAGAAGGGAAGTACCAATTTCCTCACACATAGACACCACACACACTCCGGGGAATCTAAGACATCGTTTTCATTCTGTTGAAGTCACACATCCTGGTCATATGACTCCCACTGGAGCTGGTCGCCAGCGTGACACAAAGCATTATGGGACGGATTGAAATAGCGTGCATTTCAGTCACGTTGAAAACGCAGATATGTTTCTGGGAAGAGCCTTTAAGAGAAGTTGCTGTGTTGTGACTCTTTAGTGTGTGAGAGTGTGTGTTAGTGGTGCATCTGAGCATCCTTCTAAACGTCCGGAATCAACAACATCATTATTTCATGATTCGATAGAGCATGCGCTCATATTTTTTGTTTTATATTTATTTTATATGTTAATAGTATATTTATTTATATAGAAGTATTAATATATTATAATAAATGGTAATCATGCTGGATCATCATTATTATTAGTTGTTTACCTTTGTTATTAATTTATTAGAAGACATGCAGAAGAGCTTGCTTTTTATTCATTCCCTGTGGCAGCATTGCATCATCAAACTTCAATCAAGTTTTGTAGCAATACTTTTATTTGATGGTTAAAGATTAGATTTAAAACACAAGGCTTAAAATCTTCAAATGCCTAGCACAAAAAATGGTCCAATCATGATTGTTTTCTCTGTGGTTTCTAGGTAGATACTGGCAGGCAGGTTCTCCTATTGGACTTCAGCAGCTGAAGGACTTGCAGGTTAGGTTTAACACCAGCATAGATGATATTGTGAATGTTGTGAGTTGTAGATGCTACTGTGGATATGAGATGTAGTCTAACCAGGTTTCAGTTAGTAGTAAAATATGTACAACAGGGCTGGCAACTCTACACTAGGACTCATTGTAAAGACCACCACACACTGGACATAGAGTTAAAAAAAAGACCATTGTTTTTAATGGAGGTGCACATGTACCTGTGCTAGCACTCTGTGACTTTTAGTACTGTTCATTACCTCAGGCTTGCCACGCTGTATTTTGCCATCACCAGCCTAAATTAAATCTTTATGGAAACCAGGAAAGTCCACAGGAGATCACACAGGGCTTGAAATGTAGGTAGAGAAAGGCATCGACAGTGTGCTAACATTACTATCCTAGCCTTTCCAGCTTGTATCTTTCAGCCAGAAAACAGCTATTATATGACAGAGTTGTGATGTTGAATTACTTCATTCAGTTTATACGAGTAGGGTGTATAAACGCCATTGAATCTGCCCATTGTTAGACTCTCCTGGCTGCCTTTTAGTACTACCGCTCTGCTACATGACAGCATGTGATGCCACTTGCCTTAAAACTGATACATACAAATTCAAATATAGGTCTTTTATGAGCTTCAAATAAACCATGGAGATATCTTCAACATGTCTTTCAGACATGGAAATACGGCCTTTACAATCTATAATGCTCATTTGAGTCACTGTTTGCTCTAACATACTTTTTCATCAACACTTTATCACTAGAAGACATTAGCACCATGAAAAAATGTGTTTTAAACTCATTATTAAAGTTTGCAACTGATTTAAATGGTGGCCTGTGATGATGATGATCGATTATTACCAAAGGATATGTTACATAATGTGCTGAATTGTTTCCAGTAAAGAATGTGTGAAGGATTGCAATCAAGCTGGAGCATGAGATCAGAGATTTACACTCGTAGCATGTTTATGTATTAGTGAATGAGGTGACCATGTAGAGTCACTGTGTCCCGTACATTTTAGGATGTTTCTCTGTGTGAGAATGAATAGCCTCACTTTGTCGAGAGATCTATCTTACAGTAGAATGTTACAGCATGGCCCAAGAATGCCGGTGTTTAAGAAAAAGTAAAATCAGATTATAAATCTGTGAGTGGCTGTGCGTGTTAAGAGTTACCTCATCGCTGAAATATTACCCTCTCTAGCTGTGATTTACTCCACAGGGAGGCCGTGTTTCCTTTGTCTTTTAATAGAGCTATTTGCAACTAGGAGAGCGGTATGCATCGTTCTCGCCTGGTTTTATTATGTATGACATATACTGGTGACTTTTATAAACGTTAATGCTCTTAGTCCAGTCTTTTCATTCAGGAAGTATCTGATTCTAGACAGAGGCCTGGCAGTCTGACTATCATAGCTAGCATTTTTAAGGTAGACGTCTTCCTCTGAAACCACCTAATGTCATCTAAGGTATGGATCCAAGCATAATCCATTGTCTTTGATTATTTAGTCCTAAAACGGAGATAAAAGAGAACCTGATTACACAAATGACAAAAATACTGTACTCGGCTATTTATTCAGTGAAGAAAATGATCCAATATTACATATCCTTGAGTGGCAAAAATATGTGAACCATTGCTTTTAGTGTCCGGTGTAACCCCCTTGTGCAGAAATAGCTACAGCTAAATGGTTACCGTTGATTAGTCCTGCACATCGGCTAGAACAGCTTTAACTCTGGGATATTAGTGTTTTGTGGGTTTTTTATATTGGTGGGTTTTTCTATATTAAGGTCTGGACCCCGATTTGACCATTCCAATATATTAACTTCATTCTTCTTGAATGATAATTTGGTAGAAAGATTTCTGCGACTTGTGCTCCACAAACTCCTGAGATGCAGCTCACAGACAGATGTCCTGACATTTTCCTTTAGAATATACTGGTATGATTCAAAATTCATTGTTCCGTCAATAACAGCCCATCAAGCTGTCTTGCTCCAGATACAGCAAAACGGCCTAAGCTATGATACTACCACCACCTTGTTTCACAGATGGGATTAGGTTCTCATGGTGGAATGCAGTGTTTCACTACCTATGGACATGTTTTCACAATCACAATGTTCTATTGTAGTGTCATTGGTCCATTCAGCATATGTCCTAGCCTGTTGGCCTGTGATTTGTAGCAAAATGTAGACAGGCAGCAGTGTGTTATTTTGAAAGCAGTGACTTTCCCCTTGCAATATGGTTGTTGTTTAATGTTGTCCTGATGGCAGACTCATGAACAACAGCATTAGTCACTGAGAGAGAGGCCTTCAGTTGCTTAGAAGTCAATCCGAGTTCACCTCACCTTTACAGAGTGCACCTCCTAGTGGTTTGCAAACGTCTACCTCTCACAGAACTTTGACAGTGGATAAATATATAATCATAACCTTATAACCTAACCTAAATCATAATCAGATTTTAAACACTGATTTTAAAGTGTTTTTCAGTGTTAATCGGATTTTATGCAGATATGTGCAGAAACGTGCACATTTTTAAAGGGTTTGCATTAGGAATGCACTGACAATGAGAAAAGATCGAATAGTTTTCACTGAACAACAACGTTTTTAATGACGCTGTTACCTTTTTCTAGTTCCCGGATATGGGCAGGAACCAGAGTGTAAATTTGACTTATTATCTTTAGTAGTGATGGGCACAGCAGCTCTTTTAGATGAACTGAATCATTAGAATCAATTCACTAAGAAGATTCGTTCAAATGATTCGTTCACCGAATCGTTCAGTGCTTGGCAGGAGGAGCCTGCGACTCCGAACCACCTAACTGATACACGGCTGAACGGTTCATGTAAAAAATCTTCTATTCATATATTTGTTGCCATAATCTGAAATGTGTAATGAGCTGTCATTCATATTTTTTTTTCTGCAATTCTCATATTTTAATTCTATTCATAATTTTGACATTTGTATATTTGTTCTACCACTATTTTTTCAGCCATTAATCACTCACTTATGTTTATTTCTATTGCTACTTGTTTTATACAGTACTTGTTACATGACATTTTAAGTTTGTTTCTAGAAACTAAATCTGCTAAAACAAGGGGGAGATGTGTGTTTATGTTTATATGGCTTGACTCCATGTGAGTGAGTGGCAGCGCAAACGTGAATCACGTCCTCAGCAGCAGTTCTCTGGGTGGCAGCGCAAATGTGAATCACAGTGAACGAATCAGTGAGTGAACGGGAGCGCCGTCAGCACTGAGTGATAGTACGTTCAGTGAACGAATCAGTGAGTGAACGGGAGCGCCGTCAGCACTGAGTGATAGTACGTTCAGTGAATGAATCAGTGAGTGAACGGGAGCCCTCAGTTCAGTGAACGAATCACTGAGCAAGCACAGTTCCCTCGCAATGAGAGTCTCCGCCACCAGATTCGCGGGATTCAGTGATTCACAGACCACACAGCAGTTCCCCTGCCGGCCTGCACGGTCGCTGCTGAGCTCAACTACTGAACTGAGAAAGGAACGAATCAGTTGAGGAAGTCACTCGATTCAGTACGTTCACTCAAATGATTCGTTCATTTGAACGAATCGTTCGCGAACGACACAACACTAATCTTTAGAACTAGCGCCATCAGCTAATGGGTAAACCCCTTGTTTCTCAACTGCGAGTCACACCGGAGCATGCTTTCCAGCTCTTATTCAGCTTCAAGAATTTGACCCAAACAGAACGCCAGACAGAGTAAAGAACAGAACCGAGCCAGGAAGCAGCTTCTCGCGCACGCACGTACTCACTCCCACGCGCATGCTTTTTCTCTCACATCACTAGGGACACACAACCCCCCCCAGTTTTACCACATCGCGATAAAATCATGACCAGCGTGAGGTGAGGCGATGGTGAAAAACTGGCAAATGAACGAAAGGCTGTGAAAAACTGTGTTTGATATTCGACCTTCGATCTTCGGTTTCTTTTGGTTTTTCTGCCAAAAATGTTACTTTAACCCTGGCCATGATTTTGAAACAATTATGAATCAGATTATTATACCCAACTTGAATTCATTCTCAGAATGAAACCTATGAGTTAACTTTCGTCATTCAAAAGCCTGAATGGGAAACGATTGTTATGTTGTGACTCAGAACTGAATTTTCAGCAAGACCGCTGACGAATCAGCTTTATTAATGTAGTAAACACGTTCTGTTCCTACATGACGAGTACATTCATTTATTTCACTCTGATTCATTTGACTCATTACTGTTGCAAGTCCTGTGGTTAAGAATAGATAATAAGATCTTATAATGTATTGAAAGTCCTTTCTTTTGTTCAAAGTGCTATGGTTTATGTCTCAGTTGCAATATAGAGCCACCATATAAAAATATGCTGGCCTGAACTGGATCAGTTACTGACCTGTACTGAAGCAGTGCAAACTCACCAAAACAACCAACGGACAGAAGCAAGATAAGGTCAAAATGTCGGTACGTTTAATTTGCAACATAGCAGTTGGTGAAAACAGAAGACAGCTTTGTGTACTTTCATGATTCATGACAAAGCCACCCACAGACTCAGTTTCTGAGGATGTCCACTTCCTTTATGCCTTTTTGAAAATCCTCTTGGCATCCACACCTTCATAGTTGTAGCTCTGTGTGGAGAAAACAGCCAAAACAAATCTAACCATTAAGCCTTAAACATTCTTAAAGGTAATGATTGATTCAGCATTGCTGTGTCATGATTGTCGTCAATTAAAGATGGTAAATAAATGAAAGTGATAAAAATTACTGTCATCAAAGTTTTGACATTGATAAGATGAAAGCACTTGAGACAGTTGTGTGATGCTGTTTAGCAACAGGAACTAATTTTTAATATCTGTCATTACCCAATTTGATCCAAGAAATCCGATTTGGACTACGCATACATAGCACATGTACATCATTTCTAAAACAGTTTATGAAGTGTTTTCACATTACCGGCAAGTATTAAAACACCTGTTGAAAACAGGAATGCTTTTGTTTTACTGTGCCTTATCGTTACCTTGATTGTAATATGGGTGTTAAGTTTTTTCCCCTGATTTTCTTTTCTTTTCCCTGGTGATAAAAAAACTTTTGCCTTTACATTTTTTTTGGCTTTGTGTGGCTAGGTTATGAGAGTTGCTATTTTAAGTATTTAAAAACTAGAATATGTTCTATGGCTGGCCAAATTGGCCAAAATTATTTTTAAATTATGAATTTTTAAATTATATCCAATATGAATAAAAAAAAAAGCAACAATGTTCTGGCGTGAAGTAGACCTGTGAATTAGTTAGGTTTAAAATATAATAAATAATATAAAGGGTATCAAAACTGAATAGAAAAGGGATGCAGGACGAGTGCAGGAACTTTAAAAGCTTATTGCACATTTCACATAGCAAGCACTCATCTATGGTTTTGCATTTGAACATGATTTGGGAGGCAGGTGCATTTTAGATCTCTCCATGTTAAAGAATAGAATTTGAGAACATTTTATTATGTCAGTTCTTGGATTAGATGGAAAATTAGGAAGCAGCTTGTTTGCTTGTTTTGGTGTTTATATGGAGGGGGTGAGCTGGACGTGTGCACTGTTAAGTCAGGAAGTCTTAGAGAGGAAAGAAAGGAAAATATTTTCTAAATGTTTTGTGTAGCTGCAAAAAGATCTATATCTATATTTTGATATCTCTCTCTCTGTCTCTCTCACATATATATATATATATATATATATATATATATATATATATATATATATATATATATATATAGTGAGATGTACACAACCATTGAACAAACTATTAAGGAAACACTTTGTAAGCTGGCGCAACCTGTCTAATTTTTATACTCTGATTAACAAGAAGAACATGTCACCAGAAAATGCCTAGTCCCTCCTCCTCCCTCATCCCTCTTTACCAGTGTAGAAGAGTTCTGGATAGTAACGCCAACGTTAACTGTAGTTTGCTTCTATTTATATAACTTCTTTTGTTTGCTGCTAAATCTGACTTTTTGATAGAAGTGTGTGGTGTTGATAATGCCAGCTCGCCGATGGCTTCACCCATTGTTGATTTTGCAGTCTTTCATTTGCTGCCTGTCTTTAAATAATCTTACATAAAGTGGAATCTTCAACATGATTGATGGTTGGTTAGAATACACTGTTGAGTCAGCAGCTCTACTTCTTCATCCTCTTATGTTGGACTGTTGAAAGCTGACACTACAGTGATTCACTATCGCCTCTTGAGGTAGAAAGTGGTATTACAGACAGGACAGACCAGGTCTAGCTGCAGATATCGTCATCTCTGTAATACCATAAACACACTGTTAAACCTGTTACTTCTTCACTGATAATGATTTGTGTCCATGTTGATGATGATTTGTGTTTCTATTTTAGCATCTGGCTGTATATACAGTACACTGGACATATCACTAGTAGAATGTTATGTGTTATGTGTTATCTAATGCAATTATATATGCATACTGATGGTGTGCAGCTCATTAATTATTATTGAATAGGAACATAAATAATGAAAATACACATCTACTGCTATATCAACTGATATTCATATATAGGACGTGCTAGACTTATTACGTTATTAATAAAGTGCCTTTTACCTGTACCATCTCTCCTCCCACCAGTGCTCTGGTGGTGGTCAGGATTTTACCATTGTCCTTCCTGGTGAAAGTTCCCTTCAGTAAATCTCCCTCCATCACCCACGTGCCCTGAGATATGCACACATTACAGATATATTAAGTTTATAACATACATTAGGTCCACATGCATGTAAATGCATGTAAATTCCATTACAGTGCTGTATAAGTGTTATGTGCACATTACATATGCAAGGACATCGCATGAACATTTCTGTAGATGTTAGTGTAGATATGTAGTTAACTCTGGTGGTTTAACTCTTCTTTCATTGAATAATAACTTCATTCATTTTCACATTCAACTTCATTCAGATTTCATTTTCACTTTAGAAAAGAGACAATGTATTTTAGGGTCAATATGGAGTCAAATTGTGGTAAATATTGACATTTTGTGATGTGCCATGTAAGAATTATAGAGTTATTCATTTAAGGAACATGAAACACTATGAGTTGAACATGTAAGTTCCATGGAACTCCCATTATTTACCAAGATCTTCTCCAGTGGTGGAAAGTAATGCCAATGTTAACTCTTGATGCTAGAGTGACTCATTATCATATTTTGAGGTACAAAGTGTTATAACGGAGCAGGACAGGCTGGGGTTGCTTGGTTAGCATGCTAATTTCAGTAGATACAGTATCTCACAAAAGTGACTATACCTCTCATTTTTGTAAATGATTTCATTATGTCTTTTTATGGGACAACACTGAAGATATGACACTTTGATAGAATGTAAAGTAGTCAGTGTACAGCTTGTATAACAGTGTAAAGTTGCTGTGCCCTCAAAATAACTCAACACACAGCCATTAATGTCTAAACCGCTGGCAGCAAAAGTGAGTACACCTCTAGCTGAAAATGCCCAAATTGTGCCCAATTAGTCATTTTCCCTCCCCGGTGTCATATGACTCGTTAGTGTCACAAGGTCTCAGGTGTGAATGGGGAGCAGGTGTGTTAAATTTGGCATTATCGCTCTCACACTCTCTCATACTGGTCACTGGAAGTTCAACATGGCACCTCATGGCAAAGAACTCTCTGAGGATCTGAAAAAAAGAAGTGTTGCTCTACATAAAGATGGCCTAGGCTATAAGAAGAACCAACACCCTGAAACTGAGCTGCAGCACGGTGGCCACGACCATACAGCGGTTTAACAGGACCGGTTCCACCCAGAACAGGCCTCGTCATGGTCCACCAAAGAAGGTGAGTGCACGTGCTCAGCGTCATATCCAGAGGTCGTCTTTTGAAAACAGATGTAGGAGTGCTGCCAGCATTGCTGCAGAGGTAAAAGGGGTGGGGGGTTAAGCCTGTCAGTGGTCAGACCGTACGCCGCACACTTTATCAAATTGGTCATCCCAGAAGGAAGCCTCTTCTAAAGATGATGCACAAGAAAGCCCGTAAACAGACTAAGGCAGACATAGATTACTGGAGCCATGTCCTGTGGTCTGTTAAAACCAAAATAAACTTATTTGGTTCAGATGGTGTCAAGCGTATGTGGTGGCAGCCAAGTGAGGAGTACTAAGACAAGTGTGTCTTGCCTACAGTCAAGCATGGTGGTGGGAGTGTCATGGGTTGGGGCTGCATGAGTGCTGCCGGCTGTGCGTAGCTACAGTTCATTAAGGAAACCATGAATGGCAACATGTACTGTGACATACTGAGGCAGAGCATGATCCCCTCCCTTCGGAAACTGTATATATTCCAACATACAGTATTCCAACATGATAATGACCCCAAACACATCTCCAAGACGACCACCACCCTGCTACACAAACTGAGGGTAAAGGTGCTAAAGCTAAACCCTATCGAGCATCTGTGAGGAGAGGATTCTAGTGGCAACCTGTGAAGCTCTAGTGAACTCCATGCCCAAGAGAGTTAAGGCAGTTCTGGAAAATAATGGTGGCCACATAAAATATTTGCACTTGGTGCACAATTTGGCCATTTTCACTGAGGGGTGTACTCACTTTCTTTGCCAATGGTTTAGACATTAATGACTGTGTGTTGAGTTATTTTGAGGACACAGCTAATTTACTCTGTTGTACAAGCTGTACACTGACTACCTTACATTGTATCAAAGTGTCCCATTCAATTATATAATAAAATATTTACAAAAATGTGAGATACGGATAGATATGCAAAAAAATAAGAAATCATGAGGGGGCAAACACTTTTTCACACCGCTGTATGTATTCATCCTAAAATGACAATAATAGAAACCACCTGTTTAATGTGTAAGGTATAAAGATGGTGTGTAAAGAAATTGTATTTAAATGGTGATGATTATTGACTAGTAATGACTTACGGTCACATCAGTGCCATCAGCGAGAGAATATTCAAACTGCACTCCGGGAGTAAACTCGAAGTCTTTAGTCCTGAATGTGCTTGACTCCTTAATGTTGAATTTGTCCCCGCTCTGCTCGATGATTAGCTTCAGGTTATCATGCTCTGCCAACTTCCTCTTCATCACATTAACACCTGCAAACACATAGAAAATGTATTTCTAGTCCTACATCCTACTAAAGTATTTTATTTATATTGTGAATGACATGGTGCCATTTTTAACCTCATTTTAAGTGTTATTAAAATAATTCAAATTTTAAAAATGGTTTCCATTATGCTGCTTGGTCAGCCAATTTGGCTAAACCAAATCAGGAAAGCACTAAATAGTCTTGAATCATATGTGTCATGTTCGCATGAATGAATTGTGCAGTCAGGTCCAAAGTCATATTGCCTCTATACACCACCACAATGGTTTGATGAAGTAAGATCAAGATGTGATTAAAGTGTAGACTTTATTTAAAGGGCTTTAACAAAAAAATATTACAAAAATTAAAATATAGTTTGACAAAGTTGGACAGATGATGTGGTAAGGTTAGATCGTACGTACTCTTCACTTCTCATCAACTGGTTTAATTTAATCTTGGTTTCATCTGTCCAAGAAATCTTGTTTCAGAGCTGAGCTGGTTTTATACTTTGGGAAAAAAACTTAATTTTACATAAAATAAGTAGCACTACATTTTAAAAGTGTGTTATTTTAAATACTATCACCGTAATGGCAAATTATGTGTATTCCTTTGCATAATTCAGAATTATCTTAACATGGTAAATTAGTCTAATGCACAACAAATCATTGAGACAGTCAAATGACTGGCTGCAACAGCTGCCAAGCAAAAGACCTAAAATAAAAGTCAAATATCCAGATTTAAAAACAAAAATGTTCTTGTAAAATTATAGTAAAATACGGCAGCAGGGATTCCATTGGCTCCATACCTTTTAACTCCATAATTTTTTATTAATTCATTTATTAATTATACATTTTTTTACAGTGTAGATTTTTTTTAACAAAGTCTAATCTGGCCTTTCCGATCTTGAGTGTTGCTAGTGGTTTGCATTTTGAAACAAACCCTCTGTATTTACACATATCAAGGCGTCTCCTGACTGTAGACTTTGACAATGGCACGCCAAGCTCCTCTAGAATGTCTTTGACTTGACGGGATGTTGTTCTTCACCATGGAAAGAATTCTGTGACTTGTCTTGTGTGGTCTTCCAGGCCTTTTGGTGTTGCTAAGCTTGCCAACAGTGTACCATATTGTTGGTTTGACCACTCTTACAGTTTTCGGTTCAAAGTCTCTGCTCTGCTTTCTGATAGATTTTTTTTCAGCCTAATGACGGCCTCCTTCACTACCTCCTTCGACACCTCTTTGAACTGCATATTGAGAGTTTCCATGAACAGCTAGCGAATGCAAATTCAACACGCCAGATCCTTTAACTCTTCTTAAGTTGTCATGAAATAATGAAGGAAAAGGCCACACCTGCTCAAGAACCTGATTATCAGGCAACTGTCTGGACCACTTAAACTACTTTTAAGCCTGTGAGGAGACTATGTAAAAAAAAAAAAAAGAATGCCTTAAATTAAAGCAAAACACTCCAGTCACATGTTGACTGCTTCACTGCAACACCATTGTGCTGGTGTACAGAAGCAAAAAGATTGTGTCACTGTCCAGTTACTTATGGACCTGACTGTATTAATCTTGCTACTTACTGGTTTATATATACTGTATATATATTTGCCCTGTAGTAAACATTCAAATGTAAGTTCATCTGTAGTTCAGATCAGAGAGAGCTCCAATATGCAGAACATTCAGAGCTGTTGACCTTTCAGAACAATAGGCCCAAAGCCAAAAATCATTATTACTGCCTTTCTCATGCATAGCTTTCCAATCAAAACACAACGCGCACTCAGATCCATGCCAGAAACTTCTATGAGGCCTATGTTTTTATAACTGTTATTAATATCGCCTGAGCATTTATAGCTGAAGTAATACTGCTCCTTTAACTCTGTCTTAGCTGATGTCTCATCAGTGATCCATTCAACATATACTGAAGTGGTGAAAACCATCAGACTTGTGAGTGCTGATCAATCAACGACTGCTAATGTTAGTTATTATAGCTGGACCAACAGTAATCACGGCTGTATTCAAGTAATGTTCATCTCTTTACGTTACATTTGCTAGAATGCCAAAGAAACGAGTTTTCAAATTTTGTACTTTTTATGCACTTTCTGGAAAGACTTAGTTTCATCCAGCCCCTACGCCCTCACATTCGAAGCTCAAATAAAAGGTATGGCCTCGATTCGGAGTGATTGTCCTTCTCTCCTTTAACTGATGCCTCCAGAGTAGTTAGTGAGCTCCATGCTGCCTTTGTTGTTCTATACACTGCAATAGTTTCTGAGGCTGCAGAACACAATGCATTCATTGCTATGCAAATGCTTATTATTAACAAGATCACGGAACTTATGCATAGTCATATATTCATGGGGTATAATTGTTATTCATGAGTATGTTTATAGGTATAAAATGGCAGTTTGTGCATTGAATGTATATATATAGTGTGTGTATATATATATATATACTGAATATTGAATATATATATATATATAAACAACATACAGTGACTTCTGTAGATAATAATAATAATAATAATAATAATAATAATAATAATAATTTTAGCATATATACCATAGATAATATACCATCATAATCCTGTATGGGTAACAGTAGAACTACATTTTATGTAAGCTATTCACATTTCTTTGGTGGTCATGATTTGATTCTATAGAATTAACTATTAACCTTCAGAACAGTACCGTATGTTAAAATGCTGAAACAGATGCCTCAGAATGAAAGGGTTAACTTCCTCTGACCACACTCACCCATCTGCTCCATGAACTTGTCATAGTTTTCGCTACGGTCAATCTTCCATGTGCCGTTGAAAGCCATGTTATCAGGCGTGGGAGAGACAGAGAGAACGATGGAGAGAAGGAGGAGTGCTGAAGGTGAATCTGTTGTTCTCTCTCCCTCTCTTTTTATAAAGCAAGGGAGGACCTTTATCTCCCTGTTATCCGGCTGATGATGTGGTTACTTTAAGCTCAGGCCACATTCGGTTTGGACCATATTGAGATAAAACAGTGCCAGATGACTCAATTACAACATTGGCCAATACACTAGACCAATCAAAGGTGAACAGACCTCAGTGGGCCAGGTTGCCATTTCATCATGTCAGATGTCTGTGAGTAAATGTGATCCATAACCACTGCAATGCTGTTCTTCTTCATATAAATGCAAAGAATTTACACAGCTTTTCTAACAGAGTGATACATTCTCATTGCTGGATATTTATAACAGCAGGCTGTAGAATACGTTGAGCTCTCTATGTATGTAAGTCAGCTGAATGTTGGGTGTGCAAATGTTAGTTACTTGGATCTTGCTAGTGGGTAACGTTACCTGTACTAGCTGCTTACTTTCAGTCTCGTCATCAACACACTGTAAATTAAAGTTGTTACTGGCTGCTACTCCCAGGCTGCTGTTGGGGTTGTAATGCTAATAAAGGTGGAACTGCTCCTCTGTTGAGTCTCTTCAGTGTTAAATGCTGAGTAAAGCTCCTCCTTATTGTCCACATTTGAGAAACTGTCCACAGTGCCACGTGCAAAGCAAACTAAAAATCTTGAATTAAAGTTGTCTGTGAGCCTGTTAAATAGGTGGGAGCTGAGGCTGGAATACTATTTGACAGCTTGTTTTGCAAAGTTTCCAATTCACCAAACAGTGCCACTGTTACACTGACTGTAAACCTGTACAAGCTGCAGCATTTAAGGTGGACCAGCATATTAGATTAAGAAGCTAGCCAATAGGAAGTCAACTTCCACCTTATTGCTGCGAGTTTGGGTCTCCAATGTGCCGACGTCGTCTTTATTGTTGCTGCATTGTTGTATGTAAATTTTGGGGGTGTAAATATTAATCAAGGCTGTTACATAACAGTTTGGGAATCAGCACATTTTACTGTCCTTATTTGTAAATCCAAGATTTGTATGAAAAGTGTTCAGGTTCACGGTATGTCAGTTCTATCTATTGAATTAACTGGCTGACTGTCTGACTGACTGAAGAGCATTACTGAAATGCACATGACCATATTCAACATCTCGAAAGGTAACCAACATTACTCTGATGCTACCTGAATCATTATACTAATAGGCTGCCATTTCTGTTCTCTCTCTTGTGTGATTAAGTAATCATCTGATACATGGAATAAGTACAGTGGTGTTTCAGATCATCAAACAAATTTAAATATTAGTCAGACAACACAAGTAAACATAAAATGCAGTTTTAAATCAAAGGTTTGTATTATTAAGGAAGAAAAACAAATCCAAACCAACAGTCACTGCCAGTTATGTTAGTACTCAGCAAAGCTATATATATATATATATATATATATATATATATATATATATATATATATATATATATACAGTGAGTCCAAGAAGTATTTGATCCCTTGCTGATTTTCTTCGTTGGCCCACTAATAAAGACATGATCATTCTATACTTTTAATGGTAGATGTATTCTTACATGGAGAGACAGAATATTAAAAAGAAAATCCAGAAAATAAATCTAAGGAATATATATTAATTGATTTGTATTTCATGGAGTGAAATAAGTATTTGATCCCTCTTGCCAAACACACTCAATACTTAGTGGCAAAGCCTTTGTTTGCAAGCACAGCGGTGAGACGTTTGTTGTAGTTAACCACAAGTTTAGCACACACACCAGGGGGAATTTTGGCCCACTCTTCTTTGCAGATCCTCTCTAAATCATGAAGGTTGGTGGGCTGTCGCTTGGCAACTCTGACCTTCAGCTCCCTCCATAGATTTTCGATCGGATTGAGGTATGGCGACTGGTAACTCCATAGACCTTAATGTGATTCTTCTTGAGCCAATCCTTTGTTGCCTTTGCTGTATGTTTAGGGTCGTTATCATGTTGGAAGACCCAACCACGGCCCATTTTCAGATCCCTGGCAGAGGGGAGGAGGTTGTCCCTCAGGATTGTGCGGTACAGCTCCATCCATCTTCCCAGTGATGCGGTGAAGTAGCCCTGTACCCTTGGCAGAGAAACACCCCAAAACATTATGCTTCCACCTCCATGCTTGACGTGTGGGCACAGTGTTCTTGGGGTCATAGGCAGCATTTTTTCTTCCTCCACACATGGCGGGTGGAGTTGAGGCCAAAAAGTTCAATTTTGGTCTCGTCTGACCACAAAACCTTCTCCCAATAACTTGGTTCATCTTTCAAATGATCATTGGCATACTTGAGGCGCGCCTCCACATGTGCTCTCTTCAGCAGGGGTACCTTTCGGGCACTGCAGGATGTGAATCCATTGTTGCGCAAAGTGTTGCCAATTGTTTCCTTGCAAACTGTCCCAGCTGCCTTCAGGTCATTTGCTAAACTCCTGCCGAGTGGTTGGCAGGACAGATTTCTGACCGTTCTCAGCATCATTGCCACCCCACGAGGCGAAATCTTCTTTGGGAGCACCGGGCGAGGTCTGTTGAATTGTCATGTTATACTCTTTAAACTTTCTGATAATTGCACCAATAGTTGTTACTTTCACATCCAACACTTTACTAATCTTTTTGTAGCCCATTCCAGCTTTGTGAAGGTCAACAATTCTGACTCTGAGGTCCTGTGACAGCTCTTTGGTTTTACCCATGTTGGAGACTTGAAATCTGTGTGATCTGTCTGATTCTGTGGACAGGTGTTTTTCACACAAGTGATTAGTGAGAACAGGTGGCTTCAGGTCAGGTAACAAGTTGATTGGGAGTGTCTAACTGGTCTGTAAAAGCCAGAACTGCTAATGAATACTAAGGGATCAAATACTTATTTCACTCCATGAAATACAAATCAATTAATATATATTCCTTAGATTTATTTTCTGGATTTTCTTTTTAATATTCTGTCTCTCCATGTAAGAATACATCTACCATTAAAAGTATTTGTCAAAGTTTGTCCTTGTTTGAACAGCAGCTTTGTAATAATAATTTGGCAGTTTTCTTTTCCCAACTATTATTAATGCACCAAAAAATGTGTGTTTTGGATTGACTGCTGTAACTGTAGTGTTGTTCATCTCTCACAGTTTGACCTTTTATCGACTTTTGGGGAGTTGGAGAGGTCACTCCGTTATCAAATGATCTCACCTTTGATTATTTGATTCTAGGAGATGTGGGACAGAACTTTAACCCGCAATGTGTTGTGATCTTAAATGACCCTTAGACTTATAAGATGACGTGTGGTGCATGTGAATAGGTGGGGACATCTGTCTAGCTAAACTCATTGTTGTGCAGCAGGCAGTCAAAGGTTAAGGTAACACTCCTATCAGAAGTCAGGGCACATGAACAGACAATTTTTATCCCTGCATCAATAATTGATAATTAGAATAGCTTCCTGCTAATAAAGTAGACACTGCACACCTTTACCCTACTGACCTTTTAGCAGACTCAGTGTCTGAAAGGTAAGACAAGATTTAGACACTGAATACTATTGTATTACTTCAACACCAACAACCACAACAACAACAATAATTAAATAAATAAATAATAAGAAGAAGAAGACAAAGAATGACTATTTAACACGGTTCCTTTTTCCACGCTCAAGATTGCTCACAGTGTATAAAAACCTTTTTTTAGTTTTAGGCTCAGACTTAAATTTAAAACCATTTCGGTTAAATTTTTTTTCTTTTCTTCCATAAGTCCATAAATGAGTGTCTTAATCATCATTAACATTATCGATACTTACAGAATTGTCCACATCAGTAGAAGTTCTATAAAAACGGGAAAAGAAAGCTATGAATTCAGACCTGTTTTGAAATGCTAATTATACAAAAGCATGATATTTCAACTTTTATTCAAGAATATATGCTCATTTCAAATATGACACCTGCACATCAGGCAGATGTTCACCACTGTGTTATGTCACTTTTTCTTTTAATAGCACATAAAAAAAAAACCCTGCCATTTTACAGCTTTCAGCATTATTTGGCTATGCAGCTTTGGGGGGTCTTCATTGTCATTTTCAGACTACACCTGCACCTAAAAGGCAGTATCTTGTCACTGTCTGAAAGAACAGAAATGGCCCAAATAAAAAAAAATCTGGTTCCATTATTTTCCATTTGGGTTAAATGAGGTTTTGGCCCTCTCCTGTAAAGTTGCCATGTTAGAATACTTGTTTTTTTTTGGACATGTTCTCGATATGTTGCTCCAGAATGTGTTCAGTGGTAATAGTTCTTTCACAGATGCATTCACTAAACATCCTGTGCAGTAACAGACCCTGGCTGTAGGACCTAATGTTGGATGGTCCTTTACTTGTCCTTTACATATGCTATGGGCATTCAGTGAGTTTTGGATTTACAGAGATTTTCCTGAATTTGTAGAAAGTTAAATACCTGAATTACTTGCAAAGGCTTTTTAAAGAACATGTGTTTTAGTTTGTGTGGAAAGTTTCATAATGAACTGTATTCTAAATGACAACATCTGTTGTATGTAAAACTTGGTTTGATTTCACTTGATTGGACCAATATCCACTATATATCTGAAACTAATTGTAACAAACATAAAAAGTTAACAACCTTCTTGACATCTTCTTTAAAGTTACTATATTTGTTTTTCTTTGCACAGGTATAACTCGCTAAATCACATAGAGCCACTTATCAATAGAAAGCCAGTACTGCGTAGAAATGATGCTACAGCTTTCCAGGCTTTTGATCATTTCATTTTTATGACATGATATCACTTGTACTTTAACTTGATGACAGTATTAATGTGTTATATCTCACTACATCTTTATAAGCACCAGTAAAGCACTCTGATCTACACAGAACACAAATACAAATACGCAGTACCTGGCGCAATAGTACTTCCTCTCACATCTAAACTGCAATTAAACTATGTAGCCTACTAATAACTGGAGACCATATGTTATCATAATGCAAGAACAATAAAACAGATGTGCACAAGTGAGAACAATTTGCAGGTCCTCATTTAAACACATTTAATTTTTTTGTTTTTGGAAAAACTTAAACAGCAACAAGATTGGCTTGTAGATACTGAGGCTAAAAAATGAAAAACCAAAGGAGGTCCTCAGAAGTAATGTAAGGTACACATAGCTAAGTTGTCCTCTCACAGTCTTCCCAGTAGGGATAAGTGGATTAATAACTAAATACTGATACTTCAGATCCTGGCTTGCACAATTAAGAATACATTGTAGCGCATACATAGCTATATCATTTGTTTATTTATTTACCGGGGTGGATGTGTGTCCTGTCTCTCGATGAACATAAAAAGAACAAAATGCTGAAATGATGGCGCAGAAGAGGAACTGCTTTTCCTTCCACATTTTCCCTGCTCCCAAATGAAGTTTTTTTTAAACTGGTAGACTTTCCTAAAGTAATTATCAATAGACCCACAAGCAAGTCTTATAAGATGTGACATGACTCTTTTAAATAGCACAGTATATGTGGCCTACACTACCACTATGCATACTGGCATACTTTAATAAATGAATAAATAATGTATTAGATATATCATGAATTTTTAAAATGTAACTTTTGAGAAATTATTTTGTTCCGTACACATTTAGTTACTAAATGTACAGTTTACATGTACTAGTACTAGCTGTAACTGAACATGAACTTGAACACTGTTGAAAACTGAATTGAATTGTATTATTAAGAAAAGCATAGAGATTGTCTGACATTTCTGAAAATATATTTATTAATAATGTCAGACTTTTGGTTATTATTTTGTACATTTACCATTTATCATTGTTGGAAATCCCAGGCTTTAAAACATTGGTATTGGTATTGGTTTCAGGATATTGGCTTTGATGTTACTTGGTATTTCATCAAATGTAAAATCAGTGGTATCGCCCAGCCCTACTTCCCACAACTGTATCAAGAATGGATCTTGAACTATCGATGGTCTAGCACATCTTGCACGGTTGTTAAGAATCCGATTTTCTCTGTAGCTTTGAATTATTATTTGAACTACAGATTCAGAACTTCTGGATGTATTAGCGTTTGTCTAATCTCCTCTAAAGTACCCCTTGAGCTGCTGAATTCCATCAGTGACACTCCATTTTAAACATTTCTATAGCTCTCCAGTCACCCAACAAATCACAATTTAATTCAAATAAATGTTTACTTACTATAGAAATACCTTTACATACCATTTTCCTAGATATACTATAACCTCCACACACTACTCCATGTACACCATGTTCTTTTGCGCAGCTGTAACCGAACTGATGTTCTCTCAAATGTACTGTAATGGATTCATCATATGGCCATGGCTGTGTTGTATACTCACAGTAAATGCTGTGGGCTCAATGCATGTATTTGTCAACACTAGTGGCCTTTTGCACAACGTCATAAACGTGTCTGCAATCTGAAGTGGACTGTGAGATGAAAGAACCACATTGCTTGCCTGCTATCAGTACAATGACTTTATCATCCTAATATAAGGTGTAGAAAGTGAGTGTTGTCACTACAGTTACTTCCTCCTTTACTACCACTTTACTATCAATAACATTTATACTTGATGTATTAGAATCTACTTGTATGCATAGTTACATCTATAGTAACTGTAAACAGTAACACAATGTATAGTTTCTGACCAGCTATAGACTTTCATTCAGTCTCCTTTACATTAATTCTCCTTTCCTTCATTTCCACATCTTTGTTTGTGGCTGCCATCTACAGGCCAGTCTCAAACAAGCCAATAGGAAAGTCATTATTGCACAACACACTTAACTAAATTCCTAAGAAGTAAACAGTTAAGAATTCAGAGTGGTTCGGTGTGAAATGCTGCATTCTGGAGAAACATACCTTGCCAGAACTGTTCACGGTGGTAAATAGGAACCAGATGTCCATCTCTAACAGCTCCTTCACATGATGAAATGGTTATGAATGGGTTTGAGAGCTTTGAGAGGAGTTTTTTTGCTTTTTTTTAACCCATTACTGATGGAGATGTACTTGATCCTTCAGTTTTACAGAAAATTGTCCTTTTTTAGATTTACTACAATTTTGCCATCATCAAAATATGAGTGGGGTGTACAACAATGTTCCATTCACTTAAATTAGAGGTTAAGAATGTTTTTCCTTTCCATGTAAAGTTATCATTTTGGGGATACGAGGTTATGTTCCACATAAAATACTAACCAGTACAGTGTGGTTTAAACACAGAATTAAACTAACTAATTCATAATTAAATGATACAAGTTACAAAACATAAATACAGCTGCGTAGTTTATTAGCCCCTTTTCTGACAGCCAGTTTTTTTGGGTGGTGGTCTATTCTTTGGGTAGTGGCCTACTCTCAGCATGCCGTGTTAGCAATGTGGTGTTAGTAGAAGTATAACACATACAGTATACATGGGTGTCACTGCAAAGCTGAAAGTGCACTGCCAGCCAAACGTCTCGTCAAGAGTGGCTCTGTAGTCACCCACTAGAGGGCCCTGTCTCTCAGATACTGATTTACTGCTCAGCTGTTTCAAACCTGCAATCAATTCTGAATTTATTCTCTTTCTTGATGATCAGCTTAAGATACTTTTGCCATCAAAGAGGTGATTTTTGTAAACGTGCTGTTGGTCGGTCAAGACAAGTTTACTTGTTTAGAGGCAAATGTAGTTAACAAACAATAGAGCTTATTTTCCCCTGATTAGCATAGCACTGACTGTTTACTGTGGTTAAATTAAATGCGGAGATGTTCAGCTATCTCTAATAGACATGTGCAGCAAATCATGAAAAACTTTGTGTCAGTGATTATTTGACAGTTAAGGGGTGTTGTTTGTGTGCCAAAGTGCCAAACAACTGGTTTATCACTATAATAATAGTGAAACAGAATATTATTTCATGAATAGCATGTTTCAATAACTTCAGCGAAGTTTCTCATTTTTACATTTCTAATTTTTAAATGTCATTTAAATCTAAATTGTCTACAATATATTAGTACCCTATGCAGCATCATAAGTAATATACAACTTAGCACTTTCTATATTCAGTATTGTGTAATTCTACTTTGTTTACTGCCCTATTCATCAGAGAAACCCAAAACTATACAGTATTATAACCGGTTATGCATATAGAATACCACAACCACAACATCAATGTATACGATGATCTTATGTATGGACATTATTATGTCTTACAAAGCATTCATAGTGTGTTATGCATGCAGGGTTTCAGGAAAGTCACTTTAATGTTGAACATCACTGACATGGAGATATACAGCAGACCAATATAATCTTCTACTGGAATCTGTACAATCGCAACACTCTAACAAGTTCCCACTATTAAGGTCCATATGTGTGGTTGAACAAGTCTAACTGAATCCTCACTGCCTCCCCTACCTCAAATGCATCTCAGCCAAGACCTGCATAGTGTTTAAAGTTTGTTTCTTTAACATGTATAAACATAGTTATCTAGGTGTCATTACTGCACACATTGGATGAAAGCCAGTAATGATTTGTCCTAATGCTCTATAATGTTTTATATAGTTTAGGAAATACTTGGTGAAAGCTAATATAAGAATCTGGGTTATTGCACATACCAAACACTATATCAAAACCTTGGTTATAGTGCATTACTACGGTATTAGTGTGGGGCTGTAGTATAGCAAAGCCGATGAATAACTTTCAGTCAGAGCCAGCCAGTCTTAAATACAGCCTACATATGGGGTGGGGTGATTTGAGGGTCCAGGTATTGCTGTGACACTGTTACAACTAAAACCCCCAAGTAAGCAGTCGGAGAACTCCAATTACCCTCTATACATTAAAATCGTTCATTTTTCACATGCTAATGCACAGATGTAGATTATAGATGTCATGTAAATGTACATATTTCACTTTTATTTTATATTTTATTTTATATTTGATATTTTATATGATATTTTACACATTTTAAGCACAAATATTTTTAGGTGTTAGTTCTAATATTCAGCTATTACATCAACACAATTGCTGGGAAAACAGTATATGTTAGAGCGGAAACGATGTACACATTTGAAAGCAGTAAATTTGGCGCTTGTCTGGTTTGGGTGAGTGCAGGGTGTGTGGTTGTTTATGTTATGTTGGCTGACGGTGTGTTTAGTGGTCTGCTGGGAGAAGTTCACGCTCAGCTGCTTCTATATCCTTGCACTCCTTCTGCCACCCACCGCAGTGAGGA
Organism: Prochilodus magdalenae; assembly: GCA_024036415.1. Taxonomy (NCBI): domain Eukaryota; kingdom Metazoa; phylum Chordata; class Actinopteri; order Characiformes; family Prochilodontidae; genus Prochilodus; species Prochilodus magdalenae. Next base: position 117,905 of record JAMWET010003263.1, read on the forward strand.
GGCACCTGCATGGCCCACACCTGCGTATGTGTGAGTGTGGTAATGAACCATCACCAGGCGCCATGCATGGCCCTCCACTCGCCTCCTCTCTGCCCCCGCTCTTCCCCCTTTCCCCAGCTTTCATTATTCTACCTTTCACTCACCCGTTTTTACTTGTGTGAAGATTCTGGACGTGTCGTCTTTCCATCCACTTTAACATGATTAATACACAACAGCACCTGACTTCAGTAGTTTGATAAACCCATAAACACTGTGATCTGTCATGAGTAACTACAAGAAGTCCCCCTCTAGCTCAGTGGGTAACTGTATCAACCCATTTCCACTGTTCCAACGATGCACATGTCTGTGCTACACCAAGTTCCACAGTTACGCTATATCCATCTTATTGGTTACATGGCACCCATTTCCAGTCATTATGGTGCATCTGAACCATGGTTACCCTACACCAATTCCCATGGTTATACTGCATGCTGTTCATTGCCTGTGCTACACCAATTTTGTTAATTACCCTACACCTATTTCCATGATCATGCTCCGTCCACTTCCATGGGTCTGCTACACTACACTATGGTCACATTAAGCCCATATACCATTGTTATGCTGCACACATTTCCATCATTACTCTGCACCTAATACCATGTTGAAACCATGTTATGTTAAACCATTTTTGTGATATAACTAAGCTGTGACTGGAACTGGGGTTCAGCCATTTTGCAGCGATGTCTGAAAACATAGTGCAGACAATCCAGGTGACTCAAAACAACCCCACGAGCAGTCTACAGCCAATGTACCCTAGAGGGTAGGGAATACCCAAAATGCACTGCTGTGTTCAGTTTGAAGATTCATTCAGTGCAGTCAAACTCAGGACGTGTATAGTGTTTATATGATGGAATCTGCTGTTGCACAATAATGAGCAAACCCATATCACAGAGTGTCGTTTTCTGCCATCTCAAAGTACTGAATCGGAAACAGCACCAGTTATGTGTTCACAGTGTACATAGGGGGTTCCCAGCCTTCTTCACTACAGGCTCTACCATCAATTACTAGAACACATAAAGGTCATCAGCGAAATGGATTTTGGATATTCTACGTGTATTTTATGTATCTGGGTCCCGACACTCACAGTGTGTGACATGCATCAGTCCACATAACATATCTACAGAATGGTGGAAAATTTGGGAGATTGTTTCCTCAACACTGCAATGATGTCGTGCCAGACTGTCAGACTGAGTGACTATGACTTTTCGTGTTGGTAGAGACAACCAGTGAATCTGTGTGGGGAGGCACCGTGGGCAGCACCAAGATGAATGGTTTGCTGACACACGTCACATGTTTAGAAGGCCTGGTGCCAGTCCACCTCCGCCCCTACCACAAAATTAGCAGGAACTGTTTGAGAATATTCAAACTGCATGAGATGGATTATCACAGGACACCATTTGGAACCTGTACAACTCCATGCTGAGACATCTGCATGTTGAAAGACACTACTTCTGTATGTGGAGCTCAATAAATATTAACCATATCAGTTTAAATATATAATTATTTATTGTTCCTGGTAACCTTTATCTTCCTTCTTAATAGCATTGCTATTAAGACTTTCGTCCGGGTCCAGCTATTTGTTTGATGGTGCATTTTATTCATTTTTACACCCGGGTTACTCTGCATCCCTTTCTGTGATTGTACTTCACCTGTTTGGATGGTGATGCTGCATGTACTTCCATAGTTACATTCTCAGGTCTGAGACGACATGCTCCTTACAGGCTGAATGATATTTTGGTGAAGAAGAAAAGGCGTAGACATTTGAAATATCCTAAACTATAAAGCATTCAAGTGATTTGATAAGAAAGTGATCCATTCTGCGAGAACTAACTTCAATAACACTAAAGTTTAACAAACTACAAAGTGCAAGACGAGTAAAGAAATGGGGGTGAGCACCTATCGTTAGCTGGTTAGTTTGCGCTAACACTAGAAGCCAGTCCTACGCCCCCGGGCAGTACGTGATAATGTGTTATTGAGTGGTAACTGCAGTGTTTGTAGTGATGGTAATGAAGCTGTAATCCTCTGATGACCTGCTGTGACCTGAGAGCTCTTAATTACATACTACCTGCCCACACCTTTCTCTTTTTTCAGAGCTCTTCATACACTTATTCACTATACACACAAAAGGAATTCTCTTTCTCTCTCTCTCTCTCTCTCTCTCTCTCTTTCTCTCTCTCTCTTTCTTTTTCTCTCTGTCTTTAATTCAATAAGATTTATTGGCATGGTAGCTTTATATGCAGTGTTACTAAAGCCTTTATTCGATGGTCGACAATCCACTAGTACTAGTAGTGACATGTAAAATAATAAACGTGTATAGCATGTCACATTCTCACTTCTTCCTCTTCTTTATCTTCTATATGTTAGTGCATTGCAGGAAGGGATTATGATGGCTAGGAGCTGCTGTAACTTGCAGGACAGGACTTACTCATGCAGTGGTCACACTATAAGGTAAAATACCTTTGCTAAACCCTGTGGTCTGTTTTGTGGCTAGCTCTGTAGTGTTTGTCCTGGAGAGATGAGGAATAGGAGACTAAGCTAAGGTCTAAGCTCAGTATCTCAGTAAGTTCAGCACTTAAGTCCATTCCTAAAATCAGTACATTTGTAAATTAGTTCATTAATAAACAATTCGGAATACCACCCTAAAGCAAATAGTCATAGATAAATACACATACAAAACGTTAGTTAGTACGATATGGTAGTCATCTCGACGTTGGAACATTGTTGGGAAGATTTGATTGCACTCAGCCACATAACCATTAGTATGGCTGGCTGATTAGTTTTGGATCACTCCAACTCCAGGTCCATCACTCCAGAGATAATAGTTCCAAAGCCCACCACTACCCCTGTAGCCCATGGGGCAGCTGCTCCAGAGTATCCCATTCTGTTGATGTAGACATTTGCTATGGAGATTATGGATGTGCGTGTGCGCGTGTGTGTGTGTGTGCAATTGAACACCCGGGTCAGGAAATAATGCCGAATTCACTCATTAGAAGAGCTGTCTAAATACTTTTGGGCATATGGTGTAGTGTAATTTGAGCATATCCTGCTCTTTGGAAAGGTGGGGCTTTGCGAAAATGTAGCCCAACAGGACCTGTGTGAGGAGAACAGCTTGCTACTGTTACCCTTTGTTTGTTTATTTGTTTTGCAAGACTGAAACAATGTGGTTTACCTCGTTATCCCCTAATCACCCCTGCAGGGAAGTGCCTGGACACCTGGAGAGGGACGAGTCCTTTCTTTCATTTCAGCCCAACGGAGACAATGATTCCTTTAATAAGGACACCAGGTGACAGATGCCGTTTATTTAGTGCTAACTGATGGTAAAGTGGTAGATCTAACTTACATAATTCTTACCTTCTCCCAGCTAGACAAAAGCATGGACGAAATTCAGGCTTCACAATGGCCACAACTGTTTGACACACCAATAGACCAAGATACACCAATCTTTATGTGACATGCTTTTGTTTACTTGTGCGTGATTTATATACAACAGTACAGTATGTTGTACAGTATAAGAACCCACATAATCCAGGGGAACTTTTAGTTTGTGGTCGACCAGAAACTTCATATATCACCATTATGGTGTTCTATTACATTTATTAATATAATATAAATATATGTGTATTAATGGATACATGCACAAAAAATAGGTCACAGTAGCAGCTGGCTAATTAAACACCTTCAGTTTGAGACAACATAGCTGCTCTCGTGTTTGAATTTGGACATAAAATTTTCCAAATTTCTAAGAAATTGTAGCTATAAAAGTTGATCTTAATTTTCTGGTGGGCTTTGTAGTAATTACGTGGTGGTCTTGAGTCAGAAAAGGTCGAGAACCCCTGGTATAAGCTTCCATTACTTGTTAGCCAAATTAGCCTATCAAGAAACACATTGCCGATACCAAACATGTCTTTACTGAAGTACATTCTGGTTCATCTGTGGGTTACACTGTTTATGGAAATATAAGTTGCCCAACCATCACTTTGTGTTGGCGCTGTGTTGTTTATTTGGAGATGATCTGAAACAAGTTGCACCACGTTTCATACAGTAAGTCAGGGAGGATTTGAGATCGCTTCTGAGATTAGCTTAAACCCAGACATAGCAAACACGATTAAGATAATCAAGGTATGAGGTTTGATGCTTTAGTTTTAGACTGGAGCTCTGAGCTAATGCAGCTAACAAGTAATGGAAGCTAATGTCCCTCCAATTACCACAGTGGTAATTGCATACCTAGATCATCGTTGGTATAAAAAAATGTGGGTTGTTAAGAAGTTTCCAAAAGACTTAAAAATGTGATACACTGTTTGATCACTTGATGCACTGTTATCTAGAGACATGGACAAAAGAGGGGCTTAAAATGGCTAATTGTTGGCCCAGTCAGGAGACTGAGAGTTTGATCTCTGGTGATGCTGTTTCCATCCGTGATCAAGAGTCCGAGATACCATAATTCTTCTCTTTCTCTCTCTCTCTCTCTCTCTCTCTCTCTCTCTCTCTCTCTCTCTCTCTCTCGCTCTGAACTGTATGAGTTTGTATTCATTATTGAATTAATCAATAACAGCCCATCCAGTGAAATCACTTATTACAAGTCGCATCTTACTGGCCTGTTAATGCCTGCAACTGGGCATTTGTTTCTCCACAGCACTTTTTGCCCTTTCCCTTTTGGATTCTTGACTGTTTTGAAGATGTTCTATATACTGTAAGTCTTGTTTGACTGTGGCTGTGGTTGTGTGTGTGAATGTGTATTTGGTAGTTGGGCAAAAAGCATGGTATCTGTGTCCTTTCTTTATTATCAATGTGTTAAATACGTTAAAATACGTTATATTGCAGCTACTTTGGAAATGTGTATGTCATTTTTTCTGTCAGTCAAACCGTGCCTCTAAAATCCAGTTAGGTAACCAGTTTTTGTTTTAAACATGTGTGTGCGCACTAGATACCACTGGTGTGCTTTAACCTAGATCAGATCTATAATGTTATCTCACACTTTATTTTTATAACCCTGTTCCCATCCAATTACAGAGAACTTACCACCATGTACATGGAAATATGCCTGATATAGTTTCATATGATAATGGTAAGAGAACAGGTTTTGTGTAATTACTACGTACATAAACACATCACCACAATATTGCAGAGAACTTACAGTGGCAAGAAAAAGTAATAAACACTTTAGAATTACAACTATAGATCAACACACAAACTAACTTAACTAATATCACACAAACTGTTGTACCTGTAATGTCTTTTACTAAGCACACTGAGTAACAACCCCTCAAATGTGTTTCAGTTCATCAGTGCGTCTGGGATTACATCCCTTTCCACTATCCTGATATGGTCATAGACAAGACTTTGATTTGGCCATTCCAAAACACAAATCTCAGCCGTTCTATTTAACCAGTATTTATCATTGTGTGCTTTGGGTCACTGCCTTGTTCCATCACCCAACGTCTCCTCAGCCTGAGGTCAAGGACTGCTGCCCTTATATTCTCCTGTTAAATGTTTTGATACACCTTTGAATTCACTGTTCCCTCAATGATCGCAAGGCATCCAGGCCCTGAGGCAACAAGGCACCCCAAACCATGATGCTTTACAGTTTGTTTGAGTCATTGGTGTTGGTGTCTTTCAGCAGTGGCTTCCTTTGAACATTCTTGTTCAGTGTTTTATTATACTGGCCACATGAACAAAGGCTGTGGCAGTTTGTAGAGTGTCTGCAAGTCTACTGTTAACATTCCCTCATTAGGAAAGTAGACACAGTCCTGATTCATTTGTAGACAGTTTGTCCAATTGTGGATTAATGTACACCCAGGTCTCTAGCAATGCTTTCATAGCCTTGGTGAGCTTCATGCATCTATAATACTCGTCTTCCAAACTCTTTTGAAAGCCGTTAGCCACAAATCATGGTTTACACTAACCTTTCTCTAGAAGAACAGATTTGCCAGTAATAAGACTTTGTGTGCTGGTATTATTTAATGGGCAAAGGACCTGTGAAACCCCCACTTCCAATCTCATTTCCATAATTAAAACACCTTTTGCCAGTTTGGCAAAGTCATTAACACAAAGGCTCACTTAGCGTTTCCAGTCTGTACTGTGTATGTTCCTCAAAGTGCTGATTAAAAGACTTGAAATGTACAACTGTTTGAGCGTTATTAGTTTAGTTTGAGTAATCAATGCGGAAATCCAGGTAATTCAAGGATTGATCTAGTTTCTCTTGCATTTGTCTTTACTGAAATGCTGGATCATTAAAAACATAAAATACCAGGTATTTCTCGCATAATTTACTCTGCATTCACTTATTGAACTTATAAATTAGGCACCAAATATTGTAGGACTAAGTATGTACAAACTATGTACCAGACAATGGCTTGTTGGTACAGAAAACCGCTGCCATAAGCTGTTAGCTTTCCCCATTGCGATCGGACGAGTCAGTGCAGTTTGCTGATCAGCATCTGTTGCAGGAATGGTTAACATCATATCTTAGCATTATATACCAAACCAGAACACAGCAGGACTTAATGTAGAAGCTCGCCAGAGATAGATATGTGCTCTTTTCTTTCTTCAGAAAACGCACAAGAGAGAGAGAGATATAATCTGAATATCTTGGGTGCGAGTAGCATGATGAAGAATGCACAGTGCAGCACAGCTCTCACTCAACCAGCTGTAAATCTGATTATCAGTGAGAACACTCTCAGATAAACTCACTCTATCTGCACACCAGCTGCAACCTATACTCATCCCCAAACAAACAGGACAGAGAGAGATGGGGTGGGGGTGGAGGACGGAGGTGGGGGGGTCTTGGAGAAAGAGAGAGGGAGGACAGAAAGTGAGATAAGATAAGAGAGGGAAAAGGTAAGAGAGAGAGACAAGTAGGTAGGTAGAGGTGAGGGAGGAAAAGAGAAGGATGTGAACGAGAGGGAGAGGGAAAGAGAGAGTACGATTGGGAGGTGAGGGAGAGAGAGAGAGAGCGAGAGAGAAAAAAGTGTGTTAGAGAGAGAGAGGAATCTGAGCTTCAATCTCAGCTTAAGTGATAAAAGTTCATGCCAATCTGCAGCAAGCTGAGCACGACACGCTTCGCTCCGATTTAGCCTGTATGGACTGATATCGAGCACAGTACAGTATGATCTCTGTAATCACACAATTTTATACTTGCTCTGTTTATTTATCAACAGTGTTTTATTTCTAGGCCGTGCAGTGCCAGAATACTGACTTCCTTTAGTATCAAACCCTTTCACATCGAGTGTTCTCACTGTTGTTCTCGCTGTATGTTCAGTTTATTGTTACATGTAATTTGTAAGTATTTGTAAGTAAGTCATACACACAATGAGCAGTGTGTTTTAAAAGGGCCAGTCTGGAGTTTCACTACTTTGCAGTGGCTTCAGTCCAATCTAGAGTTCCTCTCCAGTCTTTCTTCACACAATAAGTCCACCTCGGGGTCGTCTGGACATTTTCAGCTCCAGGTGTGATTATTTTGGGGTTCCCCCCATCTCCTAGCTGATGTACTGTAAACTGATGTGCTAATAGCATGGACTATTACAAGCTGCCTATATTCTGCAAAGGTATAACTGGTTCATTTCTTTGAACTGGTTCAGGATTATAATAGTTGCAGTTTAAATTACAGTTAACCTTCTTGATCCAGAAGTCTCACAACATAGTATTACTTGTTTACCCAGCTAACTGGATCCCTCCTCATGTTTTATGCAAACTAACTGATCATAGACATTACAACTTCATGTGCACATGCTTGAAGGTTATGCTGCGAGTTTAACCAGTTGCTGTTTCCACCTCACTTGACAACTTAGACATTAGTAATAACTCAGTAGATGGGGGCACCCGGGCAGATGTGGGGCGGATGTAAGCAGTTGCTTATGTTGCTAATTAGATAGAGCTGGTGTTGGTCCTTTATCAGTCCTAGGAGTTATATGTCACCCAACATTTAATGAAGGTAGAACATAACTACAGTATGGGTATGGTATAATGGTGTGTAAATAGTATTACAGTCTATTAAAATAATTCTAAAATTAGAAAAGCCATGCTGTTGAATTGTTTTTGTTATGCTTGACTTTCTGTACATCTGACCAACGTTGTGTTGGTGTTGCCCCTCAGATGCTTCACAAGCACTCGTTCTGTTGTCAGTTGATTTTACAGTAAAAGCTTCTTATCAGATAGCATCTACAGAAACAGAACAAAGGAAATCTGATCTACAGTCAGTTCTGGAAGCAGATTGATATCAGAGTCCTCCATTCATAACCTCGGTGTTCATTGTTATGAATCTTATCTCACCTCTGTCATCATTTTCTCCATCCCTCACCAGCCTGTTCAACAACCAGGAACTACAGTTCTGTGCAAAAGTCTTAGGCAGCCAAGAAAAATATGGAAAATGGTTTATCAGCTGAAGGAGTGTTTTTTGAAAACTATACAGCTGCGGTTTTACAGTCCCGTAATCCAGACATTTACCTCTCCAGACAAAAATGCACAATTTTCTATGGTCCATTCATTTTAAGTTATGTTAAAAAATACAAATTGACAAAAATGGAGAGCAGCGGTTTATAAGCCATTAAGCCTTATTATTTATTAAGCATGTTTAGGATGGGATGATGCTTCACCCCAGAAATACAGAATAAATATATGTTATGTTTAATATATGTTTCATTCAGTATTCAGTTAACTGAGGAATTAATTGTAGGCTTCTTCAGAAAACTCAACGCGCTTAAGAGATGGGGATGGAGCAGTCTTGTGTCCTATAAATGAAGAGCATAGTATCCATTAAATTGTAAATTGTAGATTGTAGTGGATTTTGTAAGTATCCTACAAACTCATGATTTATGCATATATGCCTAAGTACGGCTTGAGGGGTATGATATTACAGTTTGGAAACCACCACTATATAACATATATGTATATGTAGAGAATAAGTATAAATAAACATGACCAGGCATACAGTCAATTATTCAGTAATACATTGTATATCACTACACATTGTTCGGTAATTACTGCCAACAGTTCAGTGCATTAATTATTCAACATCTACTATGACTATTATGAATAAGTACTATTCAGTATACATTCTGGGTTATTCAGTACCTACTACGGATTATTCAGTATCTGCTATAAACTATTCAGTGCTTACTATATAAATTATTCAGTACATGCTATAAAGTGTTCAGTATTTACTATGAGCTATTAATTATCTACTATAAATGATTTAGTATCTGCTATAAACTATTCAGTACTTACTATATAAATTATTCAGTACATGCTATACAGTGTTTAGTATTTACTATTAGCTATTCATTATCTACTATAAATGATTTAGTAACTGCTATAAACTATTCAGTACTTACTATATAAATTATTCAGTACATGCTATAAAGTGTTCAGTATTTACTATGAGCTATTCATTATCTACTATAAATGATTTAGTAACTGCTATAAAGTATTCAGTACTTACTATATAAATTATTCAGTACATGCTATAAAGTGTCCAATATCTACTATAAACTATTCAGTGTCTACTCTGAATTATTCAGTAACTACTCTTATTTTATTACTATCTACTATAAACTATTTGGTATCTACTATAAATAATTCAGTATTTGCTATAAATTATTCAGTACCTGCTGTAGTGTTCAGTATCTACAATGTAAACAATTTAGTATCTACTATGCTTTATTCAGTATCTACTATGAATTTATTCAATACCTGCTATAAAGTGTTCTGTATTTGCCATGAATTATCCCCTACGATAAAGTGTTCAGTATATTTCGTAAATTATTCAGTGTATACTATGAATTATTTGGTATTGACTATGAATTATTATTCAGTATCTATGGATAATTCAGTACCAGCTCTGAAGTGTTCAGTACTTGCTATAAATGATTTATCTGCTATAAAGTATCTAATATTGATTATTTAATACCTGCTATGAAGTGTTCAGTACCTGCTATAAATTATTCAGTATCTGCTATAAGAGTAATAGTGAGGCATGTAGTTATGACAGGATGTAACTGACATGTGGACCCTCATACAGACCCTTAGAGTATGAAGTGTAAGGAATGTATTTAAGATGATATTAGAGTATGGCAAGTTGTAAAAGCTCATATTGTATTTGTTCCCACAGCCCTCAGCTGACAGGTTATTGACCCTGTGCCAAAAACTCTCAGATATTTAAAGATCCATACAAGTGATTTGTCAAAGGCCTTTCTCATGGCCCATTAAACTAAGCTTGCTCCAATTACAGCGTTCTGTCCTCTTGGAGCTATCAGATTGCCTAACTCATGAAGAGCAATGAGGATTAGGCTTAACAACTGCTGCTGTTGACAGCTTCTGGCACCAAACATTGCCTGCACAAAATACAACAAGTTTAACATAATTAGATTCATAAAGTTATTACACTGTTACATATAGAATAACTGCAGCATTTGAGATCAGGAGATCCGCATTTATTAAATAGTATTCATCATCACAAAGGTTTTTTACACTATAACTGGCATATCCCATAATTAACATAAATCGTGACAATATTGTTTAATAAATTACCTGAAGCATATTTCATAATGTAAAAAAATATAAAGTATTCTTTTTTGTGTTAAATGAAGTTTAGTAGTCGTAGTGGTTAGTTGTTAATCATGCAGGCTAGCCATTGGCTAATTATAGCAATATGTTGAGTAGGAAGTGATTTAATAGGCGTGGGACGAACGTGTGAAAATCCTCTTAAGAGGACGAGTGCAGAGACAATGGGAGAAAAGGGAGGAAGGAGGGATTAGCGCAGAAATCTGAATGAACTCTTCCTCTCCTAATTGATCCTGTTGTTGTGTGACTGGCTCCTGCTACTGTGGCTAAAACCTAAAACAGCCGTGTAGAGTTTACTACAGATTTAAAGCAGCCATGAAAGACTAAGATATAGAGGGATGAAAAACATTTATGCATACTTATGTCATAATTAATAACGTAAAGAGCGCCATTCAGAGAGGTTCGGTGTGAAATGCTCTGTTTTACAGAATTGTTTTCATTGGTGGTGATGGGAACCAGACGTCCACCACTAAAAACTCCCACATAAAGTTACTTGATGAAATGGGTCTCTACAATGAGCCATTTCACATCAAAGCGCTCTGAATGACTATGTTTACATCTCATCCACTGAGGGAATCAGTGGAATTCCCCTTTAAAGAAGAGCTGTATCCGAATGAAACATCTCTGAGAGAATTTGACTCATTTGCATGGTGGTGGTGTATTTAGACATGTGTCAGCATCCCATGCAGTGCTGTAGTCAGAGATATGAGGGACAGATTATAGTTCAGCCATACGGGCATTTTTAATATCGATAATAAACAGAATGTGTTCTGGCACTGCCGTAGAGGGCCTGGGTGGACATGTCACTCTGAAAATAAACACCTGCGGGTGGAAGCATGTTTGAAAGAAGGAGGGGGCAGAGAGAATGAGTGAGAGAGAGAACGAGAGATGTAAGATTACATGTAGGTGGTTACCTGTGCGTGTATATGGACTGATTAGTTGACTGTATGATAAACAATTGTTTCAGCAATGCTGTAACTCTATATGATTAGTACTCTGCCAGCTCCTTTCAACTGAGCTGAGAGAGAGAGAGAGAGAGAGAGAGAGAGAGAGAGAGAGAGAGGGAGAGAGAGAGAGAGAGAGAGAGAGTAAAAGAGAGAGAGAGAGAGACAGAGAGAGAGTAAAAGATGGAAAGGGAGAAGGAGAGAAACAAAGAGCAATATAGAGAAAGGAAGAAACAGTAAAAGAGAGAGAGAAAGAACACACAGAAAGAGTGAGAAGTGAAGACAGTGAGAACCTGAAAAAGAGAAAGAGAAGAAAAGAAGCAAGGAGAGAAAGAGACAAAAAGAGAGAACGAGACAGGCATAGACACAGAGAAATAGAGAGAGAGAGTAAAAGAGGGCAAGAGAGTAAAAGAGATGGAAAGGGAGAGGAAGAGAGTGAAGGACAGCAAGAAATAGAAAGTGAGAAGGCACTGTGAGAGACAGAGAAAAAAGACAGGGTGAATGAGAGAAAGATGGAGAGAAAGGGCAAAAGAGAGAAGGAGAAAAACAAAGTAAAATACAATTTTACTAAATACTTGATAGAATACTAAATAGATAGATAGATGGATAGATAGATAGATGGATAGATAGATAGATAGACAGACAGACAGACAGACATGGGCAATATCTATTGAGCTACACATACAGAAGTAGTTTCTCTCAGTTTGGCGCCAGAAGGCCATGTATGGTAATGCAATATTCTCTAACAGCTCCTGCAGATTTTGTAGTTGGGGTGGAGATGGCCCTCTCCACCAAAACAAAAGTGAGACTTGTCATTGAAGAGCCTCACTGCCTACTATCCATAATCGTGGCTGTTGGGTCAGTTAGGCTCAGTGATAAGGCCAGTTCTTGCTTGTGTCATGTGCACGGCCAAGTGTGAAACTCGAATCATTTGCATGTCTCATGATGTCAAACCAGGTCTATTCTTCTATTGCTGAGGAATATGTTTGGTAAATCCAGAAGATCAAGGAAACATTACCTCTAACTGATCAGTGCTCATGTCGTCCCTTCAAACTAAAATGAAATGTAATATTCACACTGTCCCTTTTTAACATTATAATAATTATTAATAATAATATCGATACGTTTCAGACTCATTTGCATAAGAACAAACAATCAAGTTCTATTGTAAGAATATGAACATTCGGACACTTTCACTGGAGAATACCTGCAACATTCAAACAGCTCCAAGGTGTGTGATTTACCTGCCAAACATCACCATTAACTCTGCAGGTTCCTCCAAACAAACAAAAAGAGAGAGAGAGTTTCACTTTTCCTCTCTCTCTCTCATCAGATGTACAAACAGTCATTTCTGCAGCCAAACCATCAATTTCAGAAACGCTTTCCTCACCAAACACTGAGACGATCAGGTGTTTGTAGGAAAGCACCTCCTTTCAGGCTTTTCTTCTCCGTCTCTGCGGACGGTGGAGGTGATTGAACCCCTGTAGTGAGTGGTCTGTTCTCGGCCAGTGAGGGGTCTAAAGCACCCTGCTAGTCGGAGCTAGCCAGGCATGTCAGCAGGACAAAGCTGTGTGCTCTCTGGGGTCCTGGGGCTGAAAACCCCTCTCAGCATGGTTAGAACAACCCTGTTGGAAGACCAGTGCTGGTTGTTTGTGTTGTGTGGCCTGTAAGGCTGAATCAAAGGAGAAAACTAGCAGAGTTTTTGTCTCCTTTATTACATGCGCCGAACAAAAGGAGGTTAAATCGTCCATTCAGGCAAAAGGCTTTCAGGCGCCGCCGCAAAAAAGTGATCTAAATAATCAGACAGACAAAAGACTGTTTGTCTTATATCGTTAGCCTAAAATTAAACCTCCCAGATGTTTGAAAGGCAGCTTGAAATGAATGGTCTGGTTTCAACAATCAGACAATTTTTTTTTCTTTTGGACAATTTCCCCTTGGATGTGAACAGCTTGGACAGCACTGGTCATATATCTTGGGAGAACAAAACTCTTACTACCATTATTAGACAGACTTATCCGTAGTACCAATTTAGGCAGGCTAGCAATTGGTTGGATGAACGTGCAAATATCATACTTACTGTCAGACATGGAGCTGATCAGTGTTCACATACCTCTAGCTTGCACTGCCAACTGGTTTAGTACATCAGGAGCTTTCTGACCACCCAAAGTACAAGCAATCCATAGTAAACTAGCAAGCCAGTAACCATGTTAAAAACCTGCTACCCACCTAACATCACTAGCTTTTCCATTGCCAAATATAACATCAACTCCTGTTAGCCATGGCTTCTGTCATCTGTAGGCTCGCCGTCAGATTGCTAGCAGGGGTAAACATAAACTGGGTGCATACATCAAATATTGACTTTTCCATTCTTCCAGTCTTGAAATCCCATGAACAATGACACCATTGTAATGAGCTTAACTCACCTTATTGCTAAGGGTTAGATGACCCTATTGCTAATAGTTAGCTCACCGTTTTTTAAAGGTTGCGTGTGGCTCACCGTTTAAATGTAGCTATGCCAAACCAAAGATGTGGGGTTTAAAACCTGCATCAGTTGTTGTAGAAAACGTTAACAGTGAGTCTTAGAACATACAGTGATTAGCTCAGACACCTTCACCCAGCAGACTGGGATGCAGTCTGTAATAATAGAGTTCTTTGGCAAGACCTCCCCACGGTAGCCATGACATCACGGCATTCGGCAGACACTGTTATCTACAGTGACTTGATCATGTGATCATGGGAGTCTTGCCCAGGTACTCTGTTTGATCTAGCCCAGCTGGGGGATCAAACCCCAGAATGGTGTACTTGGTTTAGTACACTTTCTATACAGCTGGATAAAAAAATATATATATATGTTAATGAGTTTTTAAGTTTTGTCTTAAAATCAGCCCACCAGTGCCCATTGCTCCACATATTGCACTCCCACTTGCGTATTGCCTCGTTAAACTCCAGGTTAACCACCTGAATGGTTCTCACTTGAGCTCATGTCCCTACAACGTCTGTGCATAGAAGCTTTTGGTAACGTCTAAAATAAAACCATCTATTAAGATCTGCTGGAGAAAGGTGCCCTAAAGTCCATCAGACATGCATCAGTGCCACACAAGCTATCAATTAAAACTAACAAAAACTTTAAAGAGAGCCTTTAAAGCAAACACTGGCTCCAGCGAAAATTCCCTGACTTCAGAGAGCCGCTAATCTCTTCTTTGTTGCTTTTCTCCTTCAGTTTCCTCACTTTGTCTCAACAGCGCTCTCTCCTGCCCTGTCATTTCACCCTGACCTCTGAGCCCTGGCTGACCCCAGTCCGACCTCTGAGGGCTCACTCAAGTCAGTAGTGTGTGTTTAGGTGGTTAGGGGCTGGTGAAGTAGAACGTGGGAAGGTGATTACTGGGCTTGTGTAAAGCTTACACAAGCTAAACACGACACCTTTGAATTCGTACACTTGACACTTCCTGTAACTCAGAGGGGCCGGAATAAATGAACAGCGTTTATGGCAGCCAGAGACGTGTCAAAACAGCTCCTTTATATCGTCAAACACTAACAAATTAGTGTTCTTGTGGTAATAGTATATTGTGATGGTGTGAAGAAAGCTGCCTGGACATCTGTTAACACAAGCCTGATCTGTGTGTGTTTGTGTTGTGCACATTTTCAGGAAAAGCCGGTTGTGATTTTGACAGAACAGCAGAAAAGAACCTGCTCTGACCTACAGAGCCAACGCAGTTCTCATTCTCAGCACTGCAGTGACACTGACGTCATGGTGGTGTGTTAGTGTGTACTGTACTGTGCTGGTGTGAGTGGATCAGACTCAGCAGTGCTGCTGGACTGAGAATACACCAATCAAAACTATCCAGCCAATAGTGTCCTGTGGGCAGCATCCTGTGACCACTGATGAAGGACTAGAGGTTGAGCAACACAAACTCTGTTGCAGCAGATGAGCTATCAGCTTTGACTACTACAAGGTGGACCAACAAGGTAGGAGTGTGTAATGGAGTGGACAATAAGTGGACACAGTGTTTAAAAGCTCCAGTCTGATCCACTCGTACCAGCACCACACACAATAACAAGCCAACACCGTCACGTCAGTGTTATTGCAGTGCTGAGAATGATCCATCACCTTAATGCAACCTGCTCTATGGTGGTCCTCTTGGGGTCTTTAAGGAACCAATGTGTCATCCGTCTGGATCGTGTAGAGTACTGAAGTCATATATGTGTATATGTATATACTGTATGTATATATATATATATATATATATATATATATATATATATATATATATATATATATATATATATATAAATCAATAAGTGCCAGTGGACTTCTAAGAGTGTGTGTGTGTGTGTATTTGTGCGTGCCTCTGTGTGCGTGTGTCTATGTGTGTGTGTGTGTACGTGTGTGTGTGCGTGTGTGTGTGTGTATGCGCGTGTGTGTGTGTGTGCGTGTGCGTGCCTCTGTGTGCGTGTGTCTATGTGTGTGTGTGTGTACGTGTGTGTGTGTGTGTGTGTATGCGCGTGTGTGTGTGTGTGCGTGTGTTGTGTGTTGGATGTAGGAAGAGGGGGCTGGTATGGGAGCGCGGTTGAAAGGAGACACTTGAGTGTGTTAAATGCCCTCTTACGCTAATCCTGCCCTGTGGCAAAGCCAAACTGTGACAACCCTGACCACATGCTCTCCTATTCTTTCTTCCTTTATCTCTTTCTCCTGCACTCAGAGGGAGTATTTACTCACTCACTCCTTCACCCCTTCGTTGTCTGATTTGTGTACTACTGTCTGCTTAAGGTTTTTCTATGTATTTGTTAAAACTTAATGCACGTAATGTTTTATATTTTATGTGCTTGTGTTCTAAACAACGTCAAATATATTATTTATATTATTTTCTATAAATTAAAATACAAAATTAAAATAAATGAAGATGTTTTATTATGATTATACTTATTCTTATTATAATTATTATTGTACTACATGCAGCTCTGGCCACATCTCCTGTGGTTAGGCTTTCACTGATGGTTCTTTGATAAAGGAAGACGTCATATGGGTCAGCTGGGTTTTTGTGCAGACTGGAGCTGTTTTTATTTGCTTGGTGCTGTTGATGTATGAAAGCTCTGGTCTGTTAGCCTGAGCCCACATTGCGGCTTTGCTTTGTTTAGCGTGTGTTTTATTGCAGTCAGATCTGCTTGCACAGTAACCAAAGCCAAACTGTCAGAGGTGCTTCTAACACTGGTGTTTTTCTTAAAAAGAAAGCAAGAGAGGGAGAGAGAGAGAGAAAACAGAACAGAGATGAAAAAGGACCCACTCCTTCAGATGAGTGGGGGGTCCTCAGTGGGTGCTGTATTAAAATTCATCTATAGTTTTTTATCAGCACACAATCAGCCAACACTGTGGACTGGTCTCTCAGTCATAGTAATCTATCCGTGTTTCGTCATTCCTTCACAAGCGCTTTCACACTGAACGCTTTGAACGCACAACAGGTGCCTGGATGAAAGAAAGAGGACCTCTCTGTGTTCCCACAAAACATGCACACAGTGATCTTTGGGGTGAACGCATACAGGAAGGCACTGTCAGTTCCACTGTTAGGATGCTGGTGGTTAAATAATGAACATTTACAGCAACATAACTCAAATCAATCATATGGCAGTAAAGAATATTGTACCCATATTAGCATTTAATTAGCATTATGATAATTATGCCTTTGAATCATTTTAGGGCATATATGTAAGTGCAGCATGGTAACTATGAAGCAATAAAATAAAAAAAAACTTAGGATTTAAGCAATTAATAAACGTTGCAAACTTTTCTTTCAAGAAAATATGGATTATCAGAGATCGACAAAGTAAACAAACCATGTACTTCAGTTTAGGCAAAATATTCCTCCAGTACAAGACAGTACAAATACTACAAATACTTTAGACCTCCACTTGTGTAAAAGTACTAAAGTATTTACCTTCAAATGTACTTAGGTATGGAGAGTAACGGTAGCATGATTTATTATGGCTCTAATGTCCTATTATCATTTCTGGATAAGACTCTTAATCAACTCATTGTTTTATTAATTAACTCATTGTTGGTGTAAAGACTCTAATGTGACTTTCTGTCGACCAGTCCTTTAATAGAAGGTCATTGATTAGTCTGCCACTGATGTCTATCAAAATGATCGTAAGCACAGAACACTGAAGGAGAA
Source organism: Prochilodus magdalenae (assembly GCA_024036415.1). Taxonomy (NCBI): domain Eukaryota; kingdom Metazoa; phylum Chordata; class Actinopteri; order Characiformes; family Prochilodontidae; genus Prochilodus; species Prochilodus magdalenae. The sequence goes on from JAMWET010003263.1 coordinate 135,612, forward strand.
CAGCTTACATTAGCTAGAACCAAGCTCTGTCCAACAGGTCAAAACAAGCCCAAAACAAAGTGCAGGCTTCTTTCGTTTGGACATGTTAGGTTTTAATAAGAAGTCCCCCAGAATGGAAATACTCCAGGACAGATACACCAACACACTACTTACAGTACAGCAGCCACTTGCATATACTGAGTTACTGTCCACCACTGTGGATATCCAATCATCAGGATGTAACAAAAGATGTTTGGAGTGAAATGATTCATTGTGGAGAACATACTGACACAGATTTCTTTACAGTGGTGGTGATGGGAACCAGGAGTCACCATGTCTACAACTCATATATAGCCATTTGTTTACTATGCAAAGAGTTTTACTTGTAACGTTTCTGATGGTTAGGTAGTAGTAGAGGTAAAAATACACTGGAGTTCTGAGACTACTTTGCCTTACAATACCCTGCTCGTAGCCCGTCCTCACTAAGAATGGATTTTATAAATACCTTTTTAGGCCGAGTTAATCATTTTAGCCGTACCTGATAAAAGCAACATGCCATTTGGCCAAGCACAATGGAGTAACTCTGAATGTAAGCTTGTAACAGTGCTCTTTTATCAGATATGCCTGAAAACATCAAGTGAATGTTGATGGTAGATCACCTCAGACATTAACAATCACTAATTGATTACGGTCCAATTAAACGATATCAGTTAATCATTAAAGGGCATTGGCCTGTCAGACAAGGGCAACCCCCAACAAAACAAAAAACCACATGACCACGGCCCTACAGACTTCAGCATACCTAGAAGTCAAAGCCTACCAGAGTAAATGGTGAGAGACAGACAGTAACAGACGCATTCATATCATTGTAAAGAAAAGCAGGCTGCGCTTGGCTGCACAGATACGCGCAGCGCCTCAGACACTCTGACTCCTGACTGCGGTCAGACGCTTCTGAGTGTGGCCAGGTGTGACGAACACACACCATTAACAAAACATGTTTCCAGTTTAACAGGATACACACAAAGACCTGATTGTTTCACTTAGGAATGAATCTGTATCTGCACAAAGAGACAAGAGTACCTGTAAAGTGCAATTCTAGATTGTCACTGTCATTTCAAAACCTCAGAGCATTTCATGATGAGTGAACCAACAGAAACGGCTCACAATATCTTAAAATAAAACCATTTCACAGCACATGTGATACATATTATATCTAGTATACACTGTGGGATTTCTCAGCCAGTATCTGCTCATTGTTCTTCCCAAAATACTGCATGTTGTAATTTTTTAAAATTTTGATATAATAATAACAGCTGATGTATAATGGAGAACACATTTTTACATTCTTTAGTAAAGGTGAAATTATACATAATATAGCATATAGTGTACACATGTATCATAAACAATAATAGACCATGTGCTTTACATGGAATTTTTTTTTTTTACCCATTTGGAGAAAATGTTTTTAATTTTAAATTTTTGAAAATTATTAGTTACAGAAATCGTAAGTCTGGGTGTCTTTACATGCACTTACCAATTCTATAATTGCAGAAAGTCTGCTTTGTCTTTACATGCACTTGGGCAATCAGATTACAGGGAGTCAGGCAGTAATCAGATTTTTCCTTTGCAAGCAACTGATGTAGTTTCAGTGTCAGCATTGCTTCAGAAGTGTTTAATCGCTTGCTAATTTCCTGATATTGTCTGAAAAAAATAAAAGCAATCAGAGTAAGGGGTATACATACACTGATACATCTGATAACTAAGCTAAAATCCAGCTCCTATAATTGGATATGATAATCTGAGTGTTTTTAATGACCACAATAAGCTAACTGCAATCCCATTATGATAAGATGTAAACACACTCAATGTATTACAAGAAGATGTTGCCAGGTTGGACAAGCTTTACAGAATGTTGTACAGAACTACAGAATTTCCTTTAAGGATCAGGTGGCCATACAATTTCTATGTTCCACGGGTCCAACAGCACTCCTGATTGGACCCTTCAGTCCAAGTCTGTGACAGAAAACATCTCAGCGCTCAGACATCTTTCGACTTTGTAAAGGAGAGACGTTTGCATGCGGTTTTGCTTGTCTAGGCATAACAAGCACTTTTTACTTTTATCTCCATGTCGTTTGCCAGTGTGATGCTTTAATCTGGCTGGCAGCTGTGTGATAAGAGCACGTATCACTACACCTCTCTATCAGGAACTGCTGCGGTGAAGTATTTGGAAATTGTTATTGTCTATGTGTGAGAATAAGAAGCGTCTTTTCCCATAACACCGAAGGGCAGATAGCGAGATGAAACACACTGATGTCTCCCTTTCTCTCTTTCTTTTTTTCACCTCTCACATCTGATAGAGCACTTGGTTCTCTCTTTCTCTTTTTGGCCTTTATCTCTTTGTTTTCTTTTTTTAGTGATTCTTCCAACACTACGTCTATACACGTTTATCTGCGCTGGTCAGAAGTTTTGTTTTTCATGCTTGTTGCCATCTCGAAATGTTTCCTCATGTTCTCTTCAAACTTATCATTCTTTATCCTGATGCGGCTCCGAATATGTGAAGGGCCAAGCGTCATTTTGGATAGATTTCCGATAAAGGTCGTGTGAAATAGGCCTTTGATACGCAAGCCCAACCTGTTTGCTGTCGGTTTGTAGGGTGGGAATTTTCTGTTCTTTGTCCTTATCGTGATTAAACAGGCATCCTAGGTGCATAAAACACCAGCTGCATTTTTCTAGCAGCTTTATGTAACGTCACGACATTTATTCTGTCCAGAGCTGCATGAATTTCCTGCGGACATCTTGAATTGATGTCAGGAGAGTCAAACTACTCCTTCTTCCCTAGCACATCCCAAAGATGTTCAATGGGGTTAGGGTCAGGAGTCAGTGGTCGTCAGTTTAAGATTCCTCATGCTTCCTGAACCACTGTTTCACATCTGTTGTCCTGGAAGGTAAGAAGAAATCCATAGATGGGATAACCTGGTCATTTAGTACATTTAGGCAGTCAGTGCCAACCAACTGAATTATTCCCAGATCATAACACTGCCCCCAGAGGCATGTACAGAGGGACCTATGCATTCCACTTTACCTTCTCCATCAAACAGGATTTGCTCTGTTCACCACAGCTCATAACGCGTTCCGAACCCAATTCCACGCATTTTGACCATTTCCTTATTTGTTCTCTTTGCTTGATTCAGGCCAATAATTTGACCTGTCTGCAACAAAAGTAACATCTTTACCCTGGCCACAGGTTACAGCCTCCCACATGGTTGTTTAAAGAATGAGAAGCTGCTCACTGTGTCATATGGGGTTAGAAAACATACATCACTGCAGTAATTATTCAATCAAAGACTCTCAAATATTAATTTATTTAATTGTTTAGTAAAGTTTGATCAGACAGTAGTGACCGTTGAATACCACCCTTTAAAATCCCAGGCTTATAACATACTGAGACTTTATATTCAATAACTAGCTGAATGCTAGTCATTGTATTGTATGTAGTACAACTTTTGGTCATTTATGAAATGAAGCATGAATATAAATTTAAATATTGGAGTTTTTTTGGTATTACAACCTAAAATTTGAATAAAAGATATGATATATATATATATATATATAAGATGATATAAAAATATATGAAAAAATGAAATGAAAAAAGTTATATTCAAGTTTCTGCATAACTTTGTAGGTCTTTATTCAAACTGCTGACGGCAACCAATTTATAAGTCTTATCTCTTCCACCGGAGCTTGTGTTCAGACAGCTCAGAGGTGGATTTGATCTTTTGATCTGAGGCTTTGGTCTTGTGGAGTTTATGTAGTTAGGGTTCACTTCTTTATTGGAACAAAGTAGGGACATACTACACCAAATATCATGAAATTCTGATTGTCATTGTCATGTTTTTTTTATTAAATTCTTTAATAAAAGAGTAGTCTTTTTTCATATTCCATTTTTCATAATCATTGTTACTTGTGTTTCACTTTCGTTTGAATTGTAGAATTAGTCACAGCTTTATTTATAGACACACAGAAAAAAAGACCCCGTTAAAATAACTATATAACTATAACTATAACTATATAACTAGTTCTAGGTTGCCAGTGTTGACTTACAGATGCCCCTTTCAGCACTGGGTGTCTTCTCCTTAGCTGCAGCTCTTAGTCTCTTGCACTTTAGTGTTGGACTGGGTCTCAGATCAAAGGTCAAAGGTCATGGGTGAGAGACAGACATTGTAACATGCAGAGGAGTGTGTGTGGTCACCAAGCACAGCTTTGGCAGTGACCCCTCTCTAAGCAGTGTGAGAGATCCATTAGCAATGTTTAGCGGGCATTTGACACTCAACAGCCCTGTTCAAAAGCTGCTGAGTGAGGAGCTGAATGAGGGTCACTGTAGCAGAGTGCTAAAGAGGTAAAACCCACAACAGTAGCTCTTACTGACTCCTAAACGCTTCAGAACCCCTGTTAAAGCTGGACTCTGTTTACCTGTTTCAGCCATGTAAATGATTCATGAGATTTTAATACACTGTTAATGTAGCCTTTGCAGTCTTACAGTAAAAAGGCGCAGTGATTATTGTCCAGTATGAATCTGCAGTGTGTAGTTTTCACAATCTGATATTAATAACTGTGGGGTGAAGTATAAATCTGCAGTGTGTAGTTTTTACAGTCTGAAATAAATAATTGTGGAGTTATTTTTAGCCAGTATGAATCTGCTCTGTGTAGCTTTTACAGTCTGATAATAATAATAATTGTGTGGTGATTTTATCCAGTATGAATCTCCAGTGTCTAGTTTTTACAGTCTAATAATAATTGTGGGGTGATTTTATCCAGTCTACATCTGCATTGTATATCTTTTCAGTCTGATATTAATAATTGTGAGGTGAATTTTATCCAGTATACTCTTCAGTGCATAATTTTTACAGTCTGATATTAATAAATGTGGACTGATTTTTAGCCAGTATGCATCAGCAGTGTGTAGTTTTTACAGACTGAATGTAGGTAGTAAATGTGGGGGGATTACTACCCAATATGAATCTGCACTGTGTAATTTTAAAGTTTGGTATTAATAACTGAGGGGTAATTTTTAGCCAGTATGAATCTGCAGTGTGTCATGTTTACAGTCTGACATTAATAAATGTAAAGTGATTTTAGCCAGGAGGAAACAGCAGTGTGTAGCTTTTACAGTCGGATATTAATAATTGTGGGATTTTTACTTAGTATGACTCTGCAGTGTATAGTTTTCACAAGCTGATATTAATAACTATAGGGTGAATTTTATCCAGTGTAAATCAGAAATGTGTAGTTTTTACAATCTAAATGTAATTATCATGGGATGATTTATATCCTGTATGAATCTGCAGGGTGTTGTTTTCACAGGGCAGCAGTAACAACTGTGAAATTATATTAATCCAGGATGAATTTGTAATATGTTGATGTAGTTTTCAGAGTCTTTCAGAAATAACTGTGGAGTGACTTTATTCCAGTATGAATCTGTAGTATGTGGATATAGTTCACAGATGTAGCTTTAGTACTGTTCATTTTTAAACGTCTTTTTTGACTAATAATTTTTTATAATATTTGCACGTGATATTGTATTAGCCTATGATATGGTGAAATATTGCAAACCCACGTGATCATTTCTCATATGCATCCAATCTGGAGAGCAGAAAACTATTATGATTTCTCCATTCTCTCCCTTTATCTTTTTCTCTTTCTCATACTCGTTTGTTCTGGCTTATCTACACCTCTTTCAGCCCCTCTTTTTTCCCTCCATACCTCTTTCAGCACTTTTCTGGTGGTCCGGTGGACAGATAGACGATAGACATCCATCAGGGACCCTCACTCTTCCTGCACCGCCTCACTGACAGCTAACAATAGCAGGTAAACACACACGCATAGACACAAGCTCTATTCCAACTGTATGTATGTGTGTGTGTTTAAGTGCATTAGCATTATTCTGTAAGAGTGTTTACACTGCCCTGCATATCCTTCAGCACTTACTGTTCACAGCAGCACACACGCTGTATGCGTATACAGTTGTATGCGGGAGCTTGGATGCACCTTGTAAAATGACATTGTGTAAATATTCTAAGTGAAAATAAGTTTACACATCTTCCACACATTTTAATGCACAGTAACTCTTTACTTACTGAATTCCATATATTAGAAATAAGCATGATGAATGCACCAATAGAATTGCTTTAAAATTCCATTCAAAGGAAAGAGCATCTTTTCATTCTCATGTCAGGTTTGGAGATACAAGATATTCTTATGGTGTAACAGTGATTATATGCTGGATATGAAAAATACATCATTCTCTTAAGAAAACCATGCATCTCCATTTCCGGCGATTCATTGTGTGCACATTCCATGATGAATGGACCACCAGAAATGATTCAAAATCGCTTGGGAAGTTCGGTTCCATTGACTTACATTAGAATTAGAAAGTAAAGTTACCATGTTAAAGTTTTTTTTTTTTGGTCAATGCCAAAATAATACATACCATTAAAATGCCTCCTTTCTTATTCTGCCTTGTTTCTTCATATCAATAGCTTGCTTGCTATGATGCATGTGGGCTTCTTCTGAAACTGATACCAAAATGATCACCATTAAATGCTAGACAGCTAGCATGTGTGTAACCAGTGTGTAGTGTATTACATATGACTGCGGTATAGAAAGCTGCAGCTTACAGTCAGCTTGTAGCCAAATCTGTTTAGTAATGCAGAACGGAAAGTAGGACATATCAGTAAATATAAGTGATGAATTTAACATCAGGAGTGACAACAAGATCAGCAGCTACTACTACATTATCTGCTTTGTAAACATAGGGTGGTTGCAGTTAGAGAGCTGACAAGACCATACAGGGTTCTATGTAGGGTGAGATAAGACATCAGCTCCACTGTCCTGATAGAGCACGTTATCTCTCCCAAACACAGATCTTCATCATCATCATCATCACTGTCTGCCCATATCTCACACACTTATCCTATTACACAAGTGTGCACACACACACACACGCACACACTAGAGCACACATTTGCATATCTACTGCAGCAAGGCATTTTCCAGCAGCGCAATAAAAGAACATGTGATTTGATGATTCTCTCAGAGCCTTATTTACCGTAAGTATTAGGGCTACTGTTCAGTGCACATGACACTTTGAGCATGAGAAATCGCCATGCCACTGTGTTAAATATGGATTTCTTCAGGAAACCTATTTCATGTAACACAGTCTACCGCCGTTTCAAAGAATGCAACCTGAAATGCCTCTTTTTGGAAAAAAAACAGAGCTCAATTTCTTTGTTCCAAAGCTGCAAGTGACCATCCATACTTTTATCAGTGAAAGGTCTAAAAGCCAACATCTGTCATGATGTGGAAGGCACGGTTGACTTGCATATCTGTGAATGTACCACTGATGCAGAGGGGTATATGGAGATTTTAGAGAGGCATATGCCCTTAACAAGATTGCATCTTTTACTCATAGGGGTAAACATAAAGATCCTTATGTCCCAACTTTCAAGAACCAACTTTGTGGCTGTCAGCTTAAATCTGTATGTTGTATAAAATGGGAAATGGACTTTTTGGGGCCATTTCTGTTGGTCCATTCATTATTAATTTTTCACACAATGTTCAAATGATTCATAATCAACAACAAAATCAACAAAAATGGAGATGCATGTTTTTTGCTTGGACAGTGACGATATACAGTATGTGGCTAGGCTGTGCTGGGTTAAGGGGCTAACTAGTGTGGTAGTGCAGTGTTGTATCCAGTGATGACCTGCCTGCTACCCTGGCCATTCAGTAGTGCTGGGTGGTGGTCTCCACTGCTGCCATGTTCAATGACAGTACATTAGTTTAATGGGCTATGTCCTCTTACTCAATGCTGACGGTACAACAAGTTTGTATTTACTATCTTGTTACTCCACATAGTTACGAGGTATTTCACTTTAACCTTTAACCCTGTAATAACTAGAATCCTGTTATCCAAAATAATTACTGTGGCCTTATCTGACTTAGACCTAGAACTAAGGGGACTGTAAAAGCGAGCATTAGAGTAATGACTGCATATGCAGAAACAGCTTGAGGTCGGGGTGAATGTGAAATCATAGCTCCTTTTCTTTCTGTACTGCGACATACTTGTGAATGACTCATCCAGGAGTGCATCTCTGCTAGCTGGGCATTTACCCTCCACAGTAAGTGAAGGCTGGAAATGGAGGTGAAACATGACTTTACTGGGTAGTATTAGCAGCCCCAGCCCTTTGGTGCATGCTGATGTCATCCAAAATTGGATTTTAGGAGCAAAAGTCATTATATATATATATATATATATATATATATATATATATATATATATATATATATATATATATATATATATATATATATATATATATATATATATATAAGATCATTAGTCCTTTAAATCATATGACGAATTGTGATTAATATTAGCTATACAGGTAAGGTTCAGGTGCAGTTCAAGTACAGTTCTCCAAACGTTTAACATACACTCTTACACATTTGAGAGTTGCTTTGTGTGTGTGTCTGTGTGTGTGTGTGTGTGTGTGTAGGGGGGATGTGCATTTTCTCAAGACCGCTAAAATGAGATTATGATCTTGTGAGCTGTACACACACAGGATTTGCCTGTCATAGTGGTACTTCTTGCATCCCTAAGCTTGTGCAATTAAACAAAAGGAATCCAGATAGCACTGAGGTCTCAGTGATAAGACGCAGGTGGGAGAAGCTTCTGCTGGGGGATGAACAGATAACACGCTCTTTCCCCCTTTTTCCAGGGCCCCCCCACCCCACACACTCCCCCACCACCACCACCACCCCCAACGTATACATGCACGGTTATGGCTTGGTAAAACATCAGCATGCAGATATCTGCATCTCTGCCCAATCTCTCCACCAATCCCCTCAGCTTCTGCGTTAAACTCAGTCTTCTGTGATTCATTTACTCTGGCAGTGTCGCTAAATGCTATATGCTATATGCTATCCCAAACAAAGGAAAAGATATCCCTGGAAAATATGTACAAATTCGCTGAAAGGACTGAAAGGACTGAAAGGACGTCCCTAAAAGTATGAAAAGATATCCAGTGAATCTCCGTTTCTTATCTTACAGTGGATGACGGATGGGCTGCTGAAGCCCAGTAAGGGAATGACATTAGTGCTTAGCATTGTCAAGATCTTTTTGAGATTTTCAGTGTGAACCTCAGGCCTTTATCTACTCTTCGACTGCACTTGCATCACACTCGTTCCCTCTGCATTTAACCCGTAGATGGAGACGCATCGATTGCAAAACATTTTTTTCTTTTTAAGAACTATATCTGACGACATACATCATTATTGTAGTAGCTTTTCTTTTAAATTGCTCTCTGTCTCTCTGTCTCTCTGTCTCTCTCTCTCTCTCTCTCTTTCTCTCTCTCTCTCTTTCTCTCTCTCTCTCTCTCTGTGTCTCCCTCTCTCTTTCTCTCTCTCTCTCTCTCTCTCTGTCTCTCTCTCTCTGTCTCTCTCTCTCTGTCTCTCTCTCTCTCTGTCTCCCTCTCTCTTTCTCTCTCTCTCTCTCTGTGTCTCCCTCTCTCTTTCTCTCTCTCTCTCTCTCTGTCTCTCTCTCTCTCTCTCTGTCTCTCTCTCTCTCTCTCTCTCTCTCTCTCTCTCTATCTCTCTCTCTGTCTCTCTCTGTCTCTCTCTCTCTCTCTCTCTCTCTCTCTCTCTCTCTCTCTCTCTCTGTCTCTCTCTCTCTCTCTCTCTGTCTCTCTCTCTCTCTCTCTCTCTCTATCTCTCTCTCTTACATTTTTATGCCGTTTCATCTCTTAATATATAATAACCTGTATATGATATACTAACCTGCAGATACTATTGTGCTCACTCAGTAGTATCCATCTCTGACTCTGTTTCGCTCTTATGAGAGTGGGATGAGAGAGAGAGAGCAGCTATGTGTGTTTACAGTAATAGTTTAGTTATAGTAATAGTTATTATTACCATAATATTACTGTAGTAGTTTTGGTTATTTTGCTGCTGTGGGCTGCATTTAGCTAGTTACTGATTAGCCAATTGCTCACCCCACTAGCCTCTCAACCGCACATAAAACGCACTCTTTTAATTTCATAATTCGGCTGAATCACATTACTCCCTCTGTAGTGCACTACATAAGTCTTAACGTAATGACTCCAGTGCACATATCGCCACTCTCCATAGAAAACCAAGCATCTCCAAAATGGAAACTTTACAGGAGATCACAAAAACTTATTTCAATCTAATGCAAGTTAATGGAACCAGACGTTTTTGGCCCAAGCGATTTTGGCACAAAAGTAAAAATCTATGAAAATGAAGATACACCTTTGGACTGTGACAATATGTTCATTGTTACTGCAGGTTGTGGATGCTGAATGTTGACCATACATCTAGAACAAAGTCAGACACAGAGCTCATAAAGCTAAGCATCAAAAGTGGATTGGGCTTACTATAGCCAAGACACAATTCCTCACTGTGTGCATGGGTGTGCTCTGGTTCTGGTGCATTGAAGGGAATCTGGACTCCCTTATTGAAATGATGATGACTTATCATGCTGGTGGGGGCTTGGTCCTCATGTTCTAATGTGCTCGCTTGATGGACATCCTTCTGTCCAACAGTCCCATTCTGCATCCCATTCAACCCCAGCAGTTGGAATGAAGCATGGTGAAATCAGTGAAACACGCTCCAAAATGAAAACCTTACACAGGAAGGAGAAACATACTGAATGTAAGTCAAGGTAACCAGAAAATCAACATAGCGCAGGTGACCATAGTGAATCCACTCACTATAATCATTATCCTGCTTTTATATGGCTACGGCCGTATATGCTGGTATGTATGTATGCTTATTTGTCACAGTGTGTGTCTTCATATGTGTGTGTGCGGGTGCGGGTGCGACCACCCTCGTGCGTTAGACTTCGTGTGTGCGTGTTGCGGGGGGCGTGTCCTGGGGTAGGGTTTCGCCTCTACCTGAGCTTTAAAAGCTCCGGACGCTTCTCACTTGCACCCACTCTCTCACACACCCTCGTGCAGTATGTATGAGTCCGGCCGCTCGCTCTCTCTCCCTCTGCGCGCGCCCCTGCTGCTGCGCGCTCCGGCGGGTTTGGAACGCGCCTTCCCGCGGACGCCGAAGTGCGCGCGCTGCAGGAACCACGGCGTCCTGTCCGCGCTGAAGGGCCACAAGCGCGCGTGCCGGTGGCGGGAGTGCGCGTGCGCGCGCTGCGCACTGATCGCCGAGAGGCAGAGGGTGATGGCGGCGCAGGTGGCACTTAGGAGGCAGCAGGAGCAGGAGAGCAAGAGCAGGGCGGAGGGATACGGTCAGTACCAAATTTCTTGAACTCGATGTACTCACAACAAACGTTTGCAGATACTCGAATGCACTGTTGCTTTGCTGTAATGCACATGTTTGTGGACGCTACATGCATCATGCATCTTTATTTCAGGCATGGCTAATGCACGAAACTTTTTTACTCTAGTGCATGCTGTGTATCTATGCTAGCTCAAAGAGTGTTAGTTACTTTAAGGCATGTACTTTAGTACTTAAGTGCAACAGAGTTCTACTTTTCTGTTTGCATGCATGCTGCTTATATTACTGCAGTTACTGCAATATCTGCAGTAAATGCAGTTGCTGCAATACATGATGCTGTATGTACATTTTGCATGCACAGTGTTATTTTTGCTGCGCTGCATACCACTTATATTACTTCAGGAGCTGCGGGTTATATTTCTGCAGTGCATGCGACTTATTTAACTGCAGTGCCTGCTGTTTAAATTTCTGCATTGCATGCGGCATATGTTACTGCAATGTCTGCGGCTTAGATTACTGTAATGCATGCTGGTATATTACTGCAATATGTTATTTATATATACATATATGTACGTATATATATGCAGTTACTGCATTATATGATGTTTTACTACTACGTACTGTTTTTCATGCAGGCTTTATGCTTACCTTTTTTTCTGATACCCTGTTTATTTACTCTAATGCATGCTGTTTATTTACATTATGAATTATAATAAATATATATTATTATAAATAATTATAAAAATATTATTAGAAATGAAATGCATGTCTCTTCTGTTCTAGGACTTCCCTCCTAATGCTTTATTTTTACACTTTGCAGGTGATCCACTGAACACATACATGTTCAACGGTTTCCTGATCGCGTCCCCGCCGGCCCCGCTGACCTCTCCAGTCTCCAGCAGCCCAGTTCTCCCTGGGGAGCCCGTTAAAACAAGCGGGAGTGTGTCTCCCTTCCCCGACCAACTTTCTGACCGCACCTCCAGCCCTCTATCCCTTACATCTTCTGACCAGGAGTCGGGAAGCGAGTGTGAAAAGATCAAAGCCCCTTCTCCTGCCCCTCTGAGCCCGCCAGTGACTAGCCGAGAACGGGACCCGACCCAGATTCTGCTGAAGATTTTTCCTCATCTCAAACCAGACACGGTGGAATCAACCCTGAGATCATGTGCTGGAGACATTGTGAAGGCCATCGAAGCTCTTCTGGCCTCCAAAGACGAAGCTGTCATGCCACTGTCCGAAAGTCCATCCCCTTCCATCACCAGGAACCTTCTGGACTCTCCAGAAACTTCAGGAAGCCACAGCTCCAGCTCTGCATTCTCTCCACTACACACCTCAGCCACGAAAGCTTTGCCCAGCGACAGCTTATACGGGTTGAATCCACGTTTTGGGATCAATCCGCTTCATCTAGCCTATTCCGCCTCTTCTACCGGAGGTGCTTTGCCTAGTTTCATCTCACCCTATCTTCCTGGACTGCTGCCCGCCTTTCCTCTCCGCACTCCTCTTCATTACCCCTTTCCCGGGACATCCCGTGAGGTTCCCTATCAGAGCAAAGACACTTTCACGGCCACAGGCCTTTACTCCACTCTCAGCCATGGAAAATAAAGCTGTTATTATTAACGTCCTCTTTACTATCAAACATATCAGCCAACGAATAAAGGTGCCAGCCAAAGTTCTTTTTGAGGGAGGGAATAGAGGAACCCTAAAGAAGCTTTCACTGGGTGATTCTTTATGGAACCATGTTTGCAAATAAGATGTGCAGGTCTGAAGAACCTTTTTAAAGCACAAGAACCTCCACCTAAAGCCAAGACCTGTTTAGAACCGGTTAATAGTAATCCAGTAGTAGATACTGAAGCTTTTTCACGTTGTCATTCCATTAGAACCCTTTACAAAATAACTGGATCCTCAAATCTCACATTTCACAGTGGTATTATTTGCCTCAGTACAGTCATTATGGAGAATTATATTTTGGCCATGCAATAAGCTCAAGATTCTTGTTCTGAAATCAGTCCAATTGAATCACCGCCACTAACCCTTTATTATCAGAAATCAAATCTGTATGTATTGTCCGAGTAAGATTTCAGTCGCATGGTTCTGTGAGGTTCTGATTTACACTTTTAACGTTCTGCAATTATAATAATACAATGATATTTGTTGTCAACGATGTTTAAATGCACCAATATTGCCTTGACATGTAGCAAACATTCTATTTTTGTACTTTAAATGTTGCTTTTCAGTCTCAATGTTATTTTTGTGTAGCCTTCTGTATATATTTTCACATTTCATAAATAAAACATTAAATAAAATGGCTTGTGTTGGTTTATTCTTCTACACCTGATCTGTTCTGTCTTTTCACATAAAAGTAGATATTTACATACTTTAGGAATTGTACATAATCACAAAATTGTACGTAATTTTACATACAAATAAAGCTTACAATTCTGTGGTAATTATCATAATGTGGATAATAATACCCAACAATTACCTCACGAATAAGACAGTTTTTGGATCACAGTTTACTTTGAACAGGATGCTGATAAATGTATTCTATACTTTATGTTTATGTTGCAGGGTTCTTTAATAGAGAATACAATGAGCCTTTTTCACCAGTCATTCTTAAAAGGAAATTCCACCTAAATGCATGACTAATTCAGTCCTAGAGAAGTAAACAGGTGTTCAGAGTGGTTCGACGTGAAATAGCTCATTGTAGGGACTCCAAAACCACCGATTTAAATGTGTTGTTGAATGCGATGGTAGAATAAGGAACTATTTTGCCTTTACTATATACTGACCTGTGTGTACACCTCCACCACAAAGACAGTAAAATAAATAGATTCTAATTCACTTTAAATGCACCAGAGCTTTTCACATTAAACCACATAAATGACTTTACATTATATTACATCATTTCATAGCCAAAAATGAGTGATCTGAGGGAAAAAGTGTTAGTGAAAAGTAATTTAGTCATGTGGATCCAGTGTACAAATGTAAATCAAATAATCTCAGTGTATTTTTTATGCGGTGTGTAGCCACATGGCCCTGGAAGACCCCACCCATGCAGAGCACGGCTCCCTTATGACTGTCCACTTCACTGAATGCAGCTGCTGCCACCTTCTGGATGAGGACCGAAACGACCTCTCCAGTTGTGCTGTTGCTTTAACAGGAGTTCATCAGCCGTGGTCAGGTATAGTATCATAGAGGTTTATGAGAAATATACCCTGCTTCCTTATTAGTGGGATTTATCGCCTTACAGTCACTAAGTCTAGCGGCTTAGGCAGAGATGAGCCCAGAGACAAAACCCATGGCTATAGTTTAATAGCCAGACCCTACACACACTCCTGGACTATCTCCAACACTGTAGAGACAGAGACAGCTGCTAGCAGCATACGATACATGTGTTATATATGGATGGCTGGGAAAGTGACACCGTTTAAAATGATGCACTATTGTTGTAGATGGCATGGAAGGTACATTGAAATAGATTGTATGCCTGCATATACAGTTGAAACCAAAAGTTTATATACACTATATAAAAAGACACATATGCATTTTTTTCTCACTGTCTGACATGAAATCAGAATAAACTTTTCCCTTTTTAGGTCAGTTAGGATTACCCACAAATATATTTCTATTGGCTCTAAAGTATTAGATCAATGAGAGAGGAAATTTTTTAAGGCGATTTTTTATTACTTTCCTTCAAGCTTCACAAAATTTAAAAATACATCCTCAAGATTACTATGCCTTTTAAACAGTTTTTTGGGACAAGCCCATATGATGATGTCATGTCTTTTTGCAAGCTACTATATAGGTTTATTAGCAACATCTGAGTTTATTAAATGACGACACCTGTGGATGTATCTTTAAAGGCACACCCGAAACAACGCTGCCTCTTTGAGTAACATCATGGGAAAGTCGAAATGAAATTCAGCGCCAGATATCAGGAAGAGAAATCTTGTGGCACTTGTACAAGTCTGGTTCATCCTTGGGTGCAATTTCAAGATGCATGAAGGCTGCCGTCCTCTCGTTCATACTGTACAAACAATATATACAAGTACAAAAAATGATGGTAATGATCCCCAGCCATCATACCACTCAGGAAGGAAAAAGGTTCTGTGTCCCAGAGATGAACGTGCTTTGGTTCGAAGTGTGCATATCAACCCAAGAGCAAAAGCAAAAGACCTTGTGAACATGATGGCTGAAGCTGGTAAGAGTGTATCATTATCCACAGTGAAACGAGTTCTGTTTCGACATCTGCCAGGAAGAAGCCATTACTCCAAACGAAACATAAAAAAGACAGATTAATGTTTGCGAATGCACACAGGGAAAAAGATCTTAATTTCTGGAGACATGTCCTCTGGTCTGACGAAACCAAAATTGAACTGTTTGGCCATAATGACCATCGTTACGTTTGGAGGAAAAAGGGGGAAGCTTGCAAACCTAAGAACACCATCCCAACTGTGAAACACGGGGGTGGCAGCATCATGTTGTGGGGTTGTTTTGCTGCAGGAGGGACTGGTGCACTTCACAAAATAGATGGCATCATGAGGAAAGAACATTATGTGGAAATACTGAAGCAACATCTCAAGACATCAGCCAGGAAGTTAAAGCTTGGGCGCAAATGGATCTTCCAAATGGACAATGACCCAAAGCATACTGCCAAACTGGTTACAAAGTGGCTTAAGGATAACAAAGTTAATGTTTTGGAGTGGCCATCACAAAGCCCTGATCTCAATCCTATTGAAAATTTATGGGCGAAGCTGAAACGGCATGTGCGAGCAAGGCGGCCTACAAACATGGCTCAGCTACACCAGTTCTGTCAGGAGGAATGGGCCAAAATTCCTGCCAACTATTGTGAAAAGCTTGTGGAAGGATATCCAAAACGTTTGACCCAAGTCATACAGTTTAAGGGCAATAGTACCAAATACTAATGAAATGTATTTAAACTTTTGAGCTTGAAGAAAGTAATAAAAATTGCCTTAAAAAAATTCCTCTCTCATTATTCTAACATTTAGCAAATAGAAATAATTGTGGTAATCCTAACTGACCTAAAAAGGGAAAAGTTTATTCTGATTTCATGTCAGACAGTGAGAAAAAATGCATATGTGTCTTTTTGTATAGTGTATGTAAACTTTTGGTTTCAACTGTATGCACTATTCAGGCCCTTTCACCTCACCGCCGCTTTGAATCCCTGGATTACCTCGTATCTTAAAAAGAGGGTTGTGGTGATGTGAGTCCACTGTACACCTGCTAGCTTCTGGTGTTTTACACAGCAGTATTCTCTAAAACCAGGTAAGTGGTGAAAGCTGCTAGTAGATACCAGCAGCCAGCGCCCTCTGTTGGCCCAAACAAGCACAGCGCCACACATCTGCCTGTCTTCTGTTCTGCCGGTCTTAAGACATTCTGGTGTATTTTAAACTCACCGCTAACAAACAGGGACTTTTCTGGGGTCAGTTAAAGCTGGGGACAGTACACCAAAAGCAAAAATACAAATGCATATAAAATACTAATATCATGTTATACTCCAAAGCTGACAATATTTAGAGTATGCAGTATTTCTTATATTTAGGGTTCATCAGTTTTAAAAGAGTGAGGCCATCATCAGTTTAAAAACACATTTTTGATTGGCGGTTTCAAAAATAGAGGTTGTACAGAATGTAGAATTTTTTTTTTTTTTATAAATTAATATAAAATTTGAACCCCTGGTCATTATTACACCACATACAAATTTTAATTATTTTTAAAAAAAATAAAGTCACATGTGTTACAATAAAGTGAGTGGGTTTTACCTGGGCTACCAAAAAGTGGGGTTATTTCTCTTATGTTCAATAAACGTTACAAAAGTTTTATTTCTTAATCATGCACCATGTGCAGTGCTGACTAGAAAGCAAAGTAATAATAATAATAATAATAATAATAATAATAATAATAATAATATAAGTATTTTGGTGTATTATTATATAATATTAATATATAAAATATACTATTTTATTTTCCCCTTAAATGTATAATCTTTATATTTCCTATAGATCATCACGATCTGGCTGTGTGCCGTTGGCACATATTATTTACAGAAATGACTGACTTTAATTTAATAAAGCAGCAGTGATTTGACAGCAGGAGACTTATGGGAAATAACAGATACGCTAGCCAATCGTAGTACTGCAGGAGGAGTCATCTCGAATAGCGACGGGAACACACACAAAATTAATTAAAAAATAAAGGGCTTAAAGATACAGACATTCGCAACATAAACGCTAATAATTAGAAAATAAATACATTAATAATTTAATAAAAATAAATTAAGAAAACTCCAGTCAACTGGCAAACGTCGTTGACCAATCAGGAGGGGCGCAGTAAGCACCTGGTATTGTTTGGGGAAACGTTAAACACGAGCGCCATAAAACACCCGTGTAGTGTTTCTCTCGGCGTTTCTCTGTGGGCTGCACTTTTCAGCTTTTTCCACGTCGTTGTCCAACAGAGCACAAAGCGCAGGCGGGCGATGTGGAGAGGTCATGCAGTCTAAACCAGGGACATGCTAGCTCGCTAAAGCTAACATGGAGCTGAACTATAAGCTAGTTTGGGCTCTTCTCCTCCTCCCTGGCTGTTTTCTAGAGGCGAAGAGAATCCGCGGAGTGTCCATGTCATGTTAGTACTGAACATATTCATTACTCAATAAAAGCATTGGAGCAAATCGACCAACACGTTTACATGAGTTTTAGCACATTGAGACAGAGAGAGAGAGCGCGCGCGCGGATGCAGGATGTGCTATTCTTATCCACATAGACGCTCAAGTAGCTCTGTCTCCAGTCTCAAGCACAACATGAACTCGCACAGAAGCACGTGAAACCCCACATGAACACACATAACTGTAATTATGATGCGAGCTGACAGGCGTTTAGCAGACTGCTGTGTCTTGCTCTGTTTCACAGACAGAAGGCTGTACAAGGAGAGGAAGTCCTTTCTCTGTATGGACGGGTCCAGGTTGATTCCCTTCCGACAGGTGAATGACGACTACTGCGACTGCCCCGACGGCTCAGATGAACCGGGTGGGTTAATAATGTCTCTCCCAGGTGTTTCAAAACGTTGTATAGACGATTTCGAAATTGAAAATGATATACAAAGTCATTATTTTGAGATGCCAAGTCATGATATTGAAGTACCAAATCGTTATTTTGACATGCTTTCTCGTTGTTTTGAAATATAATATCATCATTTTGAGATGCTTAGTCACTGTTTTGATATACAAACTCACTGTTTTGAGGTACAAAGTCTTTTACTTTCTTGTTATTTTGAGATGATTTATGTTTATTTTGAGGTGGTATCTTATTTTAAGATGTTTTGTGCTGTTTGAATGAAAAAAAAACAAAACAAAACAGTTTAAGTGCAGAAATAGGCGTTGATAGTAACTGCCAAAACAAAATGCCATGCATTGTAATCATCACTGACGAGGCCTGTGGCAGTGACACTATAAACTATAATAATAATATTAATACAGTGTGTGGCTGTTTATTGGCAAGGCATTGGTGATACACTGCTATCTGGCAGTCGGGGTTTATATGCAACACCCCAGTGTTTGCATGTAAAGTATGCAATTAAAATAGATACTGTGAGAATAGATGCAATATTTCCATAGTCAGACAAATCCCTGTTTTCTTTCACACCTAATATTGTGTTTTCATCGTCTTAGGTACAGTTTGACAGCTTGATAGTCCTCAGCGTTTTTTTAAATATATTTATTTCTATAATAAAACGCTGAACTATCTGTTCAACATGTTGGCTATTTTTTAGATTTATTGACTGGCCAGCAGAAGGCATGTCCACACATATATATTTTTTTTGCTTTTTAAAAGTTTTTGCCGCTGGTTTTGACCTCCTGTTCACATAAATAAATATGTAAATAATTGTATAAATACATAAATCGCAAAATATATGAATAAATTCCTAATTTTATTTTTGAAATGGTCAAATAAATGATATAAAAATGTCAAATATGTATATACAATGATTGACACAAAGCCTCCTTGTTTTAAAATGAAAACTTGGTTTGGAAAAATGCCATTCGGAAATACATCAACTTTAAAAAGTTGGAATAATGAAATACAATTAGAAAATACGAATAATCACATTACTATCAAATGTACTATTAATATCAAACATGTTTTTAATAACACAGTTATACATTTCATTATATAAAAAGTAATATATTTGATATTTTATTTGACCATTTCAAAAAGAAATTAAGAATTTGTATTTTGTTTTGTTTCTAATATATTTATACAATTATTTCTATATTTGTTTATTATATTTTGAGAATTTTTGTCCTCCATACACAGGAAAGTGGTGTTTTCTTTCATCAAAAAAAAAAAAAACTAAGGTTTGAAAAAATCTTACAAAAAACCCCACCGCTCTCCAGTGTTTATACAGAGAAAACGAAACATTGTTTTGATAATGCTGACATCATGCTGTGAACCTGTGAGGCCTGTAGCTGTTTTCATTTATTACGCATGCAGGAATCTGAAATATGACTGACGACTGGGTAGTTTTTGTGTGCCTGGCTGTTCGGAGAAGAGAGGGACATTGATCATGTTTATAATTGAATTTGAGTTTACTTTTTCATTAAGCTGTACTGTGGAGGCATCAGAACGAACTGCTGGCAGTTCTGTAAAAAGGGCGTCAGCTCGACTGCAAATATGAAAAAAACCTGAATGATAAACATGTGTGACTGATGATCATCAACCAAAGTCACATTTTAAATAAAGCCATAATTCAAACGTGGGTGAACACTAGAGAGCCTCGCCCTCTGCTCTGCACTGTGTTGGTGTTTCAGAGAAGCCACAGTAATGTCCATGATTTTTTATTTAGATCTGTATTAGATATCGATGGAGGCCCATTGACCCTCAGGTCAGAGTCAACTGTATTTGTAAAGAGTCACTGTCCTGCTTTAGAAAATTTCTTTGCAGCTCTGTATTTTTAACACTGCTCATGATTCTACTTTTAAATTGATGGGCATTTCCACCCCCCAGCTGGGCTGTTGAGCTCATGCTTAAAGCTATATTGTACATTAACACTATATATCACCCCTTACACTTCCTATGATACATTACAGTATGTAAAATAACCGTGAATAAACATTCTAAAATAGAATAATTGAAGCTATATTGCCCCCTACAGTCCATGCAGTGTAATACAATCTGTCAGAAAGACTATGTAGATCATACATACATTATAGAGCACTTTTAAATTAAAACAATCAAACCCACAACCTGGTGTTAAATGCAGATGCTGTTAAGTGACTTGAGCAGGTTTAGGCTACACTTGGCACAGCTTGTCTTGTTACAGTGCTGACCTTACTGTAACGTAACTCATCTCATCAGTTCAGTCCACAGGAATGATCGGTTATCTGTGGCGTTAGTTGTAGCATATCATTGCTGTCCAATGAAAACCATGTATCTCCATTGTTGTCCATTTTTGCATCATTGTTGTCCATTTTCCTCTCCTCTGAAGTTGCGTTTTGGAGATACTTGTGTTTCTTTGGACAGCGGTAATATATATGTATCAGTATTTGTGTTTCAGCTCTTTAACAAACTTGTAAGGCAGATGACTCCAGCAACACAACTCCAGCTGCCTTCAAGTTCGGTATGTGAACAAGGGAGATGATTAGAGCTGGTCAAGTGAAAGCACAGCATATAGTGTTGTGGTTAAGCCAGCACTTAAAACTAGGGAAGGTGTAAGAATCTAGTAGATAAACCTGAACTGGAGCACAGTCAGCTATCGTCAGGCTTTTCAGCAGAAGTAAAGGCTACATCGGCAGTGCTCAGGGCTAAGATGGCTGGTGTTAACAGAATGTCCTACATCCTGTATACCTGTGTGTGTGTGCAGGTTTACTAGAGCAAAGAGAATACAGTGTCGTGCTATTGGACATTTCAGCAGCAGCCTACTGGAATTCGATAGCATCTGACTTTTAAAGGTTGCGGCTAACAAGAAAATCTGCTTTTTGCTGAGTTGGGAGCAAGGTCTGTGTGTGTGTGTGTTTACCAGTGTCCTGGAAGGCCTCAGTTCAGCATGTTTCAGTAGAGGTTATTGACCTATGTTTAAGCTGCCACTGTATTGCTTTTCTAATAGATGCAGCCGAGCAGCTAATGAGTGTAGGGCCTTGTTGTCATGTTGCTGTTTTCTGTCTATTGATTAGTGTGTACCCACACACACACACACACACACACACACACACACACACACACACACACACACACACACACACACACACACAAACACACACGGTATCTGTTGGGAACAAACCCCATCTGTCATTTATTTTAGATAGTGCTGCCACTGCAAGGACAGTTCAGCCAACAGCTAACTTGGGTAGCCATGAATAGAAGCTATCCAGTCACGGCCATGCTAATGGCTGGGATTCATGCTTGAACTATGTGAAGTGCTACAGTAAAATGAAAAGTGGTTAATAAATATATTATAATATCATAATAGTACTGTAATAGTATATAGTATAGTATAAGGTTATTATATTTAGTATTATTTAGTATTATATTGTCTTGTTATTAAATAAAGACATTATATTATTAAAAACAGTGAAAGTAGAGTTGACTTTTTTTTATTTGTGTCGGATTTGATTTGCTCTTATTCCAGTGCACTTGTCTCTTAATTTCTCATGGCAGATCACCTCTCGTTTATCAGATGCGTTTACAGTTGAATCAGTTTCTAAACTTTTTTTTTTTACATCCTTATTTGACTTATTAATTGACTCATTAGGCTTAAACTACCTGTACTGTTTTGATTAAAGCTGTTCTCTCGTTTTTCTCAGGTACGGCAGCCTGCCCCAGTGGACGTTTCTACTGTGTGAATGTAGGCTTTCGTCCACACTATATCCCGTCCTCCAGAGTCAATGACGGCATCTGTGGTGAGTCCAGCAGTGGGCTGTAAATGTTTAAACAACATTCTTCCTAAAACAATTATGTGTTTTAAGAACACGTCATGAATCTGATGTAGATTTTTATTTTAGGATTTTACTTATTTAAGAAGAAGCTTAGGAAGATAATGGTGTTGTGGATCCTTGCTCTAATATTTTTAGTCAGCGTCTGAATATTACACTTGTGAATTTTAACCAAGTCTTTATTTTATTTAACCCAGTCATACAGACATTGCAATTTCCCTAATTTTATAAATGTTTATAAACTGAACAGCTTTGAAAACATCAGAGGAACATGCGTTATTGGGATCAATAGCGCAGCTCTAGCTGGTCACGCTAGCCAATAAAAAAGGGTCTCTGAAAAATATTAAAAACACACAGAAATCAATCTGTTTTGTGCCTCAAATGAATTCTGAAGCAACGGAACACCTTGTATTGCAGCGGTGGTAATGTGTTCAAACCTCCAAGGTTGCCTGGTTGGATTTCTAGGCTTCTTTTAAATATTACTGACATTAAACAAGCTGCTTAGAAAAATTTTCAATTTACACAGAGCACTTTAGAATGAACACTGCCACCCTTTTCATTTTGTTTGACTTCCCTTAGCGGAGACAAGACTAGTGGAACTGTGCCAAAGTGTACTACCGGACCACTTTACGAATGTTCATATTACTCTGTAATATACTGTAAATAATATTAGATGTATGTCTTCTCAGACATGACAAGCCTTGGATTGATTACATGATGGATTACAATCGGATCCCTCAAACCACAGCTGGTGGTTTTCACAGATGACTTAATTTAAGTGTTAATGAAGGTTAACCAGTCGAAGGTTTACTCGCAGAAGGCGTCCTTGTTTCTAGCTCAGTGTTGCTTTAGAATAAAAAGCGAGGACATCAAACTATATAATAGCACTCATGGAATTATGCTGTCACCTTACCCACCTCCAAAATGGAGCTTTACAGGCGGATAAAACAGCTTTCATAACCTGCGGAGACTGATATAATAAGGTTTTACTTAAAGCAAGTTTGGGCCAGTCTGTCCATCCAATTGATCTGTCCCATATTCACAAAATTGAAAGTGCAACTAGAGCTTTTAAACTGAGCCCAAACTGAGCCATATTGTGATGCATCAAGAGTATACGTGGATTATCAGCATATGTATTGTTTCTGACATCTCATCAACTGGAACGCTAGTTAAGATTCCCCAAAACATCCATCTACATGGATGTGCCTAAACTTTTGACTAGTACTGTATGTCTGCCAGGTGCTGACTACCTAACATGTGCATTCTGCCACTCTGGGCCAAAAAGAACGTCCAAACCAAGCTTGTCGATTTGTGTTGTAACAGGGGAATAAAAATAAACACGTTAAATAGGAGCCTGCCAAAGTATATCCAGGTACGATCCAAAAATAAAACACCAGTTAATACAGAATATTAAGATATTTGAGGTGTTGAAGTTGAAGTGTTTGTCCTGCTCTAATATGCCCAGTTAAACTTGGCTTGCTAATATGCTGCTAAGTCGAAGCAGGTGTACTAAATCAGTAGGAAACATTGCTGTGCAGTGGGACTACAACACCCAGTATTTCACCTCTGCTGGATGGATTGATTTGCTGGTGTTTACTGGTTAACTTCACTAGCAAAAGTTTCTCTGTGCTTCTGCAGACTGCTGCGATGGATCCGATGAGTTTGCCAGCCGAATGCAGTGTTCCAACAAATGCAGGTGAGAGAACCTAACCAGTCGAAACTGTTCTCTGAAATCTGACCTCAAATTCACATGCGTGTTCATGGTGTAGATTAATGATTACTTGAGTTCAAGTTGGGTGAAGTCTTGTCAGATATACTGTCGTTCCTGTGTATGTAGTATGTAGAGATGTGTAGTGGTACCTCCGCCCTCCAGCAGGGGTCAGTGTGTCTCTGCATTTGGCAGTCAGATTTTTTTTACCATACAGGCAGTGCTACAAGACTGGAACCGTGAGCTAGACTGGGCCTGCAGAGAAATGAACACAATATTGTGTGCTGCAGTGTCTGACTGCACTATTACAGGAAGAAAGGAAAGTGAGAGAGAAGGAGTTGTATAAGGTTCCTGTCTTCACTGATAGAATCCTATCCTATAGGTTTATTAAATAGGTCAGATTACTGGCATTTGACTGTGGCCCATCTCTTGGTGCACACCGATTAAGCCCCGCTCCTATCCATTTATCATTGGTCAGTTTCTGACCACAGGACATCTGTTAATCAGATATTGTTTGGGTAGGGCTGGTACGAGTCAGGCACAGCAGTGCCCACCACCTAAAAATGTCCACCCAAGAACAGTTCTGGTGCATCAGTAGCTGGGTTCCAGCTACAAGGTGTAGGTTTCCAGTAAGGGTAGATATGTATATCAGAATCAGAAATGGATGGAGAACGGTGCGAACCAAAGAGGAAGGTATGAGTGTATGTGGTCATCATCAGCCTTTTTTTCTCTGAAGGATGCTGGGACAGAAAGAGAGGCGAGAGCTAGAAGACAGAATGAAAACAGTGAACGAGGGATTGTTCCTGAAGAAGCAATTGATAGAGGAGGGTGCCCTCATCTGGCAGGAGAAACAGGTAACCTGTGGCTTATGATCTTTGAGACCTGTTGCTTTTAACCACAACTTGAATCCTTTGGAACTTCCCACCTGTATAGTACTGCACAAATGGGAAACTCAACCATGAAGCTACGTTAAGCTTACCTGACTAATGGCTGTAGGGATAACTACTGAAAGCATACACTAATTCCTTCTGAAATTAAGGATATTAATGGGGTGGGGGGTTCTGGGAAGACTTTGCAGTAGATATCAGAACATTGCTGTGAAGTAGTGAGGTCAGGTACTGTTGCTGGATGATTAGCTCTGGATTGCTTCAGCTCATCCCAGAGGTATTGAATCAAGTTCCTTCACCCCAGAGAGCACAGTTTACCTTCCTGCATAGACCAGTGCTGGGTGGCTCTAGACCCCTCTAGCCCATGCTTGGCAGTGGGAAAGGTGAGCTGTAGGGCTGTAGGGATAACTACTGGAAGCATAAACAAAGTTAAATCTCTCCAGTTTGTTTGTTTTGATGCTCAGCTTACTCTAATCTTGGTAGCTTACATTGGTAGCTTACAGTCCTGCTAACATTTGGAAAACTTAAAAGCTTCCAACAGTTTTAGGAAGAACGTCTACCAACTTTCACACACACACACACACACACACCTGTTAGCGTTAGCTAAATGCTCAAGGGGCTTGCAGCTCTCTCTTGTGCTGTGGCATGATTGACAGATTTAGACTGAGAGGCGGGACGACCTTTGACCCTGTCCACTGTCCCAGAAGTGTCACTCTGATAGGCTGAACAGGTGTCAGATTGGACCATGTTCTCCAGAGTCCTACCAAACAGTACAATGCTTCTTTTCTGGGTTACTGAGGTTCCTGGGGTTACCAGGGCTTCATGCCTCAGTGGTGTAAGCGCAGCTCTAGCTGGTAACGCTAGCCAATAATAAAAAAGGGTCTCTAAAAAATATTAAAAATACACAGAAATCAATCTGTTTTGTGCCTCAGATGAATTCTGAAGCAACGGAACACCTTGTATTGCAGCGGTGGTAATGCGTTCAAACCTCCAAGGTTGCCTGGTTGGATTTCTAGGCTTCTTTTGAATATCAGTGTTTTTCTACTGACATTAAACAAGCTGCTCGGGAAAAATCTTCAATTTACACAGAGCACTTTAAACTGAACCCTGCCACCCTCTTAATTTTGTTTGACTTCGCTTAGCGGAGAAAAGACCAGTGGAACTGTGCCAAAGTGTATTACTGGATCACTTTACGAATGTTCATATTACTCTGTAATATACTGTAAATAATATAATATTAGATGTATGTCTTCTCAGACCCTACATAATATATATATATATATCACTTGCACATTCGTCTGGTTTGTTTTGGTTATGACGTTTTACATATGTGCAAATGTATATGTATATGTATACTGAAATGAAACGTGTAAATGTGTAATGGTGCATATACACAGGTAGGACGCCTACCTCCCAGGAGACTGATTCACAGCATACTCTCCTACAGATATCAAGATGCGTCTGTCTGTGTTCATGCTGGAATGTTGACAGTGACCACTGAGCAAGTGCTTCATGCTTGACCAATCATGAGTTGTATAACTAGCATGTGCCTTTTTCTGATGCTTTACTCTGCTACAGTTAGCTACTATGAATCTATCTATGAGTATAGCTGTAGTATACAAGTGGAGTGTACACAGCAGCATATTATTTGGAGTAATGAGAAGAATAAATTGGTGAATGTGAAAACAGGCTTCAGAAATATAGACGTTGACCATTAACACCAACAGCCATCGTTTCAGTCACACAAGTCACTTTTAATGTTCAGTTTAGGCATGTAAGACTTCCTTCTGAATTCAAAAGTGTTAATAGGGGGTTGTTCCCTCTTTGCTGTAGTAACAGTCTCTGTTTTTCTGGCAAGACTTTGCAGTAGATATCAGAACATTGCTGTGAAGTAGTGAGGTCAGGTACTGTTGCTGGATGATTAGCTCTGGATTGCTTCAGCTCATCCCAGAGGTATTGAATCAAGCTCCTTCACTCCAGAGAGCACAGTTCATATTCCTCTATAGACCAGTTCTGGGTGGTTTATACCCCTCTAGCCCATGCTTGGCAGTGGGAATGGTGACCTTAAGCTCATGTGCTCAGAGTGTCCCATTCTATTGGTTAGTGAATTTCTAAGGAGATTATACAAGCTTTGTGTGTCCAGTTGAACATCTGTGTCAAACATAGTGAATTCTCCTCACTGTCAGTAATGGTACATGAAGTCAGCTACCTTAAAGGGCTGCTTGGGAACTTTTAGGCATCTAGGTAACTAAATATCTGAGAAGAAAATTTAATTATGAATAAGATCTAAATAAGGTTCAGGACTGGTATTAGGAAAGGGTATTCACATAACCTCATATATCACATTGAGTGCGTATACATGTTGAGATTTTGTTAATTTTACATTCAGTGTATTTAAATGAACTTGGGTAATCAGATAATAAGTTACTCCAGGTTTGCATGAGTTAGACAGTAATCCGAGTTCTGTTTTGCAACCAGCCGATAAACCCAAACAACATAAACACAATGTCAAACTTCATACCATGATTTTTTAATATGAAATTATGAATATTTAAATGTATTTATTTCGTCAAGTATGTCGTTGCCTTTGGCGTCACTCTAAAAGAGGTTGCTGCTAGGGATGAGCTGAAGCAATCCAGAGCTTCCGGCATCACAACATGCTTTTGTACACGCGCAGTCTAAAAGATAGTGTACATGCGCTGAAGTCTCATTATTGAGCTAAAATCCAGGTCTATTTCTGATTTCATAATCAAATTTCTTGACCTTAATCTGATCAAAGACATGAGAGTCTGTATGTATGAAATGAAATCTGGTTGTGATTATTAGGTGCATGTGAAATGCTTTTAACTATTAATTGTCTATTAAAAAAAACAACAGACTGCAGCAAAATGGAGAGAGGAAAGGATGAAAAGGACAGAGAGCCAAAGCGAATCCGTAAAGTAAAAACAGGCAGGAGTGAGAGAAAGTCTGGCTATCTGAAAATGAGTCTTATAAATCTCTTTAGCAGGGTTTGGGGAAAAGCTCGGTGCGTTTCTGCTTCTGCCCCAGAAAGCCAGTCATGCTTAGCCAAACCCACACTGATAGAATCCATCATTGCATTATGGGTAAATTCTCCCTGGGAAATTGGAAGGCAATGCGGTATACCTACACACACATGCATGCTGTTCCTGGCTTTTTTCCAGTAATTGTGCTCGCAGATGGGAAATATAGACCATAGTCCTGGGTAGTTATTTGTCATTGCTGCAATGTGGTTTGATGGAAGTGATTTATAATGGAAAATCAGATCCCTAAACACTCATAAAACTGCCTGCACTCTTATACAGCCATGCCCCAATTTCATCAATACATAACCTATTTTCAGGTTCCCTGTTTGAGGGCCCCTGGCCGTTAAGACGTTAATACCCATAAGGGAACGCCACCTGTCAACATTGGCAGTGTCTGACACAACTGTTTAAAAACCCATGCAGATAGAAGATTGTTACATCCATTAGAGGGCAGTCCAACGGGTTTAGCAACCAACATGACGACGGTGGAGGTGCTCCTAATACTGTACCTATAAAGAAAGTCATGAAGGAATCAGCGTAGTAGACGGTGGTGGCTTGTGAGGCCAAAAAACGCATGTGGAAAACTGATGTCTCGCTTGAGCTACTGGATACACTGCCCCTATGATTTCCGGTGCTACTGCTCTGTCCATATCCATTAATCCACATGTAACAGAGCACAAACGAGCCTTTGCTAGGACAAAGAGTGAATGTAAATTTAAGGTGAATGTAAATTCAGAATTTTTTCTTCCTCTTTTATTCAGGCACAGCTTAGACAGCTCCAGAAGGTGTCTGAGGATCTGACAATTAAGGTGGAGGACTACAAGAAGAGAAAGCTAAAGGCAGAGGCTGAAAAAGAGCGCTTGGAGAAAGCAATTAAGCCTGATCTTAACGGTGGGTACACTACACTGACTGACATATCAATTTTAATTAATTTACTTTTTATGCAGTTGGAAAGCAAGAGCCCAGATCCTGAAAACTAGATTGAACAAGTTGGTTTCCCTGACCCACCTAGATTGGGGCACCTATGTAGCTCCCTATGTGTTGTGTGAGTGCATGCCAATTACATATTTGAGGCAGCTTAGAAAAGTGGTTTCTGTGTGTGCCCGTGTTTTCTAACTAGGATTTGTTTGACTGCTGGTAAGGTAGGCTTTGAGTTTAATTTACTTTGGTTTAGCCTCTGTTAGTTACAAGGATGTCTTGCTAACCTGCTGAACCTAGAATTGATTGTAATCACTAGTTCCAGCTGTGGGTTCAGGTTAGCCCAAGGTGTGAATTGCAGGGGAGTGGTTTTACTAGCCACTAGGCAGATATATTAAGCAGGTGTTCCCTTCTGTAAGCATTGTGCTTGTGGGTTCTGACTGGGATCTGTTTTTCTGCATGGAAGACGAGCGTCTAGACTCTTCTCTGTCCTGGCACCCAGATGGTGGGTTAAACTTCCACTGGCTGTCTAAACAGCAGACTGAAGACTCATCTCTTTTTGAAGCCCTTAAGTAAGCACTAATAAAAGTAAGAAAAAAATAAAAGTAGTATAAAAAAGCTACATGACACACTAATGGGACTTAGTTTAATACTTTGTTAAATGTATACGTATTTCACAAACATTCATATTGTGGCATTGGTTTTGTTGTTTTAGTTGCAGAGTTTGAATTGAATCAATGGCTAGACAGGTTATATACTTATGTCAGCAATTAATTGGGCATTTGCTGTTTCTTGACTCTTTGTTGTGTCATCATGAACAAGATCTGTGAAAAAAAGTTTCGAGTCTCTAGCAAACTTCCAAAAGCATTGTGTTCAGTCAGAGAACGTATCTAGCTTGTCCAAACTCCCCTAGAGCTCAGATACTGACCAAATGAGGACCAGTGCTAATGCCTAGAAAGACGAATACAGAGTTAATTATAGCAGCAGTACTTCAATACTGTACTGTACTAGTGTACTAGTGTTTCAATATATACTTTGATTAGTGCTCACTTAAGTGCTTCACAAAGAGATGGGTCTTCAGCCTGTGTTTACAGACTGCGAGAGAGTCTGCTGTTCGGACAGCCAGTGCAAGTTCATTCCACCATCTGGGTGCCAGGACAGAGAAGAGTTTCTATCAGAAGAGTCTAATAGAAATCAATGTGAGATTCTGCAGTGCAGCCCATCAAGTGCCTTAAAACCACAGACCGGTCAGAGTCAGGATGTATGGCCAAATCCACTTTTTGACAGAAGAGAAGAACAGGATTGCACAGGTTGCTCTTAACAACAGGAAAACATGTTTTAGTCATGAAAAAGAAAAATAATTTTAACCATGAAGAGTAAGGCAATTATAAAGAGAAACATTACCACAGAGGGTTTAATGCATGGTACAAGGGCACCTGATCTTTTTTATTGCCAGTTCAGATTTCTGTGCAGCTGCCAGATTTTACATTTTGACAACAACAGGCGCCAAAGACCGTGACATTGTTTGTTTACTGAATGAACGTATATGTAAAACATTTAAAAGTGGAGTTTATCTACTTAGCTGGTTCACCTAATTCACATTGTAATACAAACAATGATACAAAGTGACCCACATTTTAATGAAATGTCAGATTGGCAGGAGCGTAAAACTGCCAAATCCAGTCTTGGCTGATTCCAATCATACATCAACCACAAGAAGAGAAAGAGTGGGTTATATTTTGCTGAAAACACATAACAGCTTGTTTTAAACCGCCTTCCTTTGCGTCTGTCTATAGTTCTGAACACGTGCTCCTTATCTTCTAAAACTGCACCACAAATCAGCCTGGAAAAAGTAGCTGTATAGAATCCAGTCCGTGACTGAACTCTGCGATAGTCATCAGTCATGCATTTGCAGTATTTGCTAGTTCTTATTGCTGTTATAGCGGTGTTGTTCATCGCGTGCTGTTAAGGTGGATATTCCTCATTTGTGCATTTGTGCACACATACTTCTCACCAAGGTGACCACTGATTAGTAGTTTTCTCAAACTGTTGAAAGAAATAGGTAATCATAACTTGTACCAATTATCCATTCATTACTCTTACATGCAAATTTCCATTTAACAAGCTCAATACGGGGTCATATGTGTCATATTCTTTAATTAGGGTGTGAAAGGCAGCACAAACAGCAACACCACCTATTGCTAATCACAGGTGTTGCTGTATATCCTTGATTAAATGTGAATCGTGGAGTTCGGGTATAATTTCCTTGATTCGTTTTACAAAGGCTAAGTGACCTGAAAAATCAGTCCATCTATTTTCTTGGTTTTTGAATGAAACAAAGCTCAGGCTTGTTTGCTTATGGAAAAACCCCACAGTTTCTTATACTGATATCAGCTAATCAGATAACTATGCTACTAGATCGGATATATTAATTGGTTGATATTAATCTGGAATGTATTTCCTTAAAAGTATTCAAGTTTATTTAATGTTAACATTCAGTCTAGATTTGTTACAAAATTTGATTAAATTTGTATTTTATCTCAGTATTTTGGTTCAGCATTTCCCACTGATTTTCCATCCACCAGCTTACTGCCAGGTTTAAAAATGTAAAAAAGGAATACCTCAACAGAAAAGCCCAAAAGTTGGAAAACCCTTTAGAAAATGCCTAAAGCTGAAATATGAAAAATAAGTTGCAAAAAATTGGTTTTGGAATTAATGATGCAGTCACATTAGTCACGTCACGAATGAGTACTTCATAAATACTCTTGTTGGTGCTGTTGCTCTTGTTTTAGTTCCAGGGTTTGAAATAAATCAATGACTAGTGAGATTAAAGGCAAATGTCAGCTTATAATAATTTAAGACCTTTCCCGTTCCCAGAGCCTCAACAGAAAAGCCAGAAAGGTGTAAAACCTAGAACATCGCTAAAGGTGAAATTAAAAAAATAGCTTGCAGGAAACATTTTTTGAATAAACAATGACATGTTAGGGTGTAAGCCACTTTAGTCCCTTCACAAAGTAATACTTCACAAATATTGATGTTGGTTACATTGCTTTTGTTGTTTTAGATCCAGGATTCAAATGAATCAATGACTTTATACAACCGTCAGCTAATAATTCAAGGGCATTCCTGTTCCTAAAGGAAAACCTCAACAAAAAATCCTGGAGGGCGATGGAAAACTAAAGCTGAAATGCAAAAAAATGAGCGACGGAAAACTATTTTTTGCATAAAATGACGCATTAAGACATAAATCACATAAGTCCCTTCCACCTTGTCACATTGCTTGGCACACAGTGTATACACATTGGTGAACTGGTTCGCCCACACCAATTGTTTCAGATGTCAGCCTGTACTACACACAGAGCCAGCTTATATAACACAATAGCCATTCTCCTATCATTTGGTATGGGTGATTGCAAATGATTGGCCCTGCAGATGGTCCGATCACTGCAGGTAATTTAACAATTCTGAAATTCAGACTTTGAAGCTAATCCTAAAAAAATGCTTTGCACAGTGTGCTCACCGAATGCTTCCCATCCCTCAGAATGCTTCATCGGAATTTGATGTTCCACCTTAAATGATGCAGCAGTTTTGGTCCAGCACCATTTAGGATGGAATGGGAATATTTAATAAATGGCCGACTGCAGCTTCTTCAGGTTAAACTTTGCCATGGTGGGACAGAGGATTAAGCACTCATTATGTGGGCCACCGCTCATGCTGCGGGGCATCTTTAAGCTACAAGTACAGCCATAAAAGTAAGGCAAATGGCTGAAAAAAAAAATCTGCTTAAATTAGCATGCTAATCATGATAAGCTACACCATCATTTGCAGTTTTTCTCTCCTGAAATTTTAAAAAATGTGAAACTTTTGTTTGAAAATGTGAAATTTGAAAGGAAACCCAGCTATCAATCCCACACTGAAACTGCATATCAGATTGATGCCGTTTGTAACCAGCATCTGGATACAGGGAAAGCTGGGTGTTTTTCAGCCCTACTAATACTGGGCAGATATCAGTTAATTGGAGGAACATGATGTCTGTGTGAGACACTGCCTTTCAGAACAAGGTTTTCAAATGAGTTTGAACTGTGTGAACTGGGTTACATTTCACTCTAACTGTGAAAATCCTCCCACTTAGATTCATCTTGCAGCATGAAGCCTTGTTTATACAGACAGATGCACCTCAGGGGCTGTGCTGAACACTCTGTCCAAAAGCCCCTCGGTGGTTATTATTATTATCTGTGTCAGGAATGTGCAGGCTTTCTCCTGAAGTGCATCACTGCTGCAGGATTTAACTCTGAACTCAGCTCAAACTCACCTGGCTTCTCATGTTCGAGGTTATTATGACATTTTGGTCTGAACTCCAATATATCCCACGTATATAATCCATGTGGGGCTGTCCTGACCCTCAGCACCATACCTGAACCTGACTGTAGCCTCAGAATCCTGTCTGAACTGGAGTGCCACCAGAGACCCCAGATTGCTATAGATGGCGCCTGCAGCATTGGCTTGTAGTTTAGCTATAATAACATTGGGCATTAGATTAATAGAAAAATGAATAACCTGATGAACAGCTTTCCAGGGTCATGTCTGAATTCCGCTTGTGGGTTTTTTCATTTACCAAAGCTAGGACAGGGAATCTGAAGGCACTTTATGAATTCATTTTGATTCAAGATGAGTCAAAATTCAGTTCCAAAATGATTCAGGATGCATCTTGATGCTGTATACATTACGATTCTTAAAGTTTGCTCTCTATAAATTGATTATTTCCCCATCCTGAATCAATTTCTTCACACAGCATCTTTATATAGTAGACCTCTCATATCTGCCCCACCTGGGCTAGAGCTTGTGGGTTGACTTGCATCCTGCAGCTGTCCAGAATAGCATTTTTTGTGCTGCAGAGCTTCAGGGGGTAATCAGAGTGAACATCGGAAGCTTCACCCCAGTGGGTGGGGCTGGAAATGTCGTTCCGAAATGTTGTACGGGAAATCTGCATACCTCCGTTTTTGTAGCAAAGCGGATTGTTTCTTCCTACTCAGCTTCTATCCTGTTCCAGTTGGAGCTTCTGCTTTGCTTGCAGCGTGCTGCTGTGCTCAAAGGGCTGCTAGCGTGTCTTAGTGGTAAAGCTGGGGATTAAAGCACATGGCTGACCAGTGCTTCAAAGAGTACAAGACCAGGCAAACTAAATATATTGTGCCGTGGTCACACTGTGTTGCAAGTAGTTCAGTGAAGGAGAGATGTCTGTCTTAGGCTGTTTTAGGTTAATTTGTACAAGGAGTTCAACTAATGTTGCCGAGCTGGAATGAGATTGGAGTGGCGAGTTTCGGTAGTAAAGTAGTGGGCTGTGTTTTTAGCTGCTAGCACTGGAGAGGCTATGTTTACTCGCGCTGCGTTTGGTGCTAAATTCTCTTGAACACCTGAACATTAATGTATTTTGCAGTTCGCCTATATTCAAGTCTACATTTAGCCAAAAATGAACAAATATATGAATAAAGGAATGGATAAATGAAGGAATGAATAAAATGAACAACTGGAAAGCCATCCAAGGAACCCAGACCGTTATGACCACTGCCCTTAACACCACATTAACATCGCCAAAGACTGCAATGGTGTCGAGCCAACTTCTGTAACGAGTTTCACTTGGTGTCTTGTCTTGGCGGAGAGACGACCAAGGCACTCGCGTGTGGAGGTTTTGTAGTCAGCGCCAAAATGTCCAGACGGCCTGGTGTCACTCCACCTCTACCCCTACCACAAAATCTGCAGGGACTGTTTGAGAATATCCAAGCTGGATGAAATGGTTTATCACAGGACACCATTGGGAACCTCTACAACTCTGTGCCAAGAAGTCTGTCATGTAGCAAATATAGGCTCCCAAGTCAATACTGAGAGACGCTACTTCTGTGTGTGTAGCTCAATAAATATTACCCATATCAGTCTAAATTTATCATCATTTGTTGTTCCTGGTAACCTTCCTTCCCAATAGCACTGCAATCCAACAAATATTCCTTTGATGATGAGTGTTCTTCAAACTGTACCTCCTCGTAAGCTCTTGGTAAGGTTGTCATGGTAGCTACACTATGCTCACTGTGCTTTCCTGTTGGGCATATGTAGTTAAACGCTGTTTACCCTCAACTTTTCTAAATGCGTGTTGATGCTTCAGATTATGCACATAGATTAAGCATCTTCATTAAGCACAACGCAGATGGCCCCTCCCTGTACACTTTATTAGAACCCCCCCCCCATCTTGCTTGTGTACATGTGAAAACCCCTCAGCTCACTGCATTCGTATTAAACTCACGTGCAGACGCGCTCAGAGTCATCATCTCTTTTGATCTTCTTGATGTGGGTTTGATTGATTATCTATACCAGTTTCTTCAGGCCTGTAATAAATGTCCCTTCATAGACCGAAGAAGGCCGTTCCTTCAGTTCCCTCTAGGCTGCTGCAATCCATCAATCACTTGTGATGTGTGCTGGCCTTCAGACAGCACTTTTTAATGACATGCTAGAGACATGCAAGGGCACCTTGTTTCAGAGCCGCTCTGCTCAGCTCATGTGTTTCCAAACCAACTGGGTCTTTCCAGTTCCAGTGGGAGACAATGTTGGCACAATGTTGCTGACACAGTTAACATGCCACCTAATAGTTTACTGATGTGGTCTCCACCCATTAGCATGCCTTCTTTGGAGGTACTGTTGTACTTCTGAGATTGGACAAACTTTACAGAACCGTGGTAAAAATCCTACTCACCCTCATGAGAAGCTGTAGTACGCAAATCAATAAATCAAACAGTGTTTATTTTGTAAGTACATGAAAGTCACCATGTAGCACGGTTGCTGCACAGCAAGAATGGTCTGAATTCAATTCCCTGTGTAGGCAACCAGGTTCCTTTCTATGTGGAGTTTGCATATTCTCCCCGTGTCTGCATGGGTTTCTTCTGGAGCCTTTGGGTTCCTCCCACAGACAGACAGTCAATGCAGTCAGACAAGTTGGAGATCCTGAATAGCCTATAAGTGTGAGGGTGTGCTAATCCTGAAGAACCAATTTGGGCATTCTCTCTAGTTAGTAGAAGCTTACATGTGATGGCAGAGAAAGTATTAGAAATTCAGGAAGCATTGTCTAAATCAAGGGTGCACAGCTCCAGGTCTGGAGGGACGGTGTCCAGAGCAGTTTTGAGGTTTGCCTTCTTAAGCTCACCCACTAAACTGTGCAGTGTATTCTGAGTGGGTAAATCAGTGTCCAAGTGTGTTGGACACCAGCCCCCGCAGGACTAAATCATTAAAAGCTCTTGCCTGTCTGTCGACACTACTTAAACATCCATTGTTTACCCGTATTATGTCCAGCACTTTGGTTTAGTACTTTCTCTGTGTTCTCTGTGGCACAATGGTAGACCGGGGGTCATTAACATGTGGTTCTTTTAGTGTCCCTGGTGGCTCCACAGTAGATTTAGGTTATCAGATGGGAATAAAATCTTCCATTGCACTAAAATAATGTTTTGCTGATCGTTGTAACGCACATATAAGATGTTTACCTGCTAATTGATCAAGCATTAACCCTGAAGATTGCCATGAAGAATGACTGCTAGTCACAAAGCAACCTTAGACAACAATTTGTACAGTATATACATATAACATATTGCACAAATTGAGGCAGATTTGCAGTCGAGATGTTACAAATGTTACACCAATAAGATGAACATAAAGTAGTGTGGCTCCCAAGAAGGTTTGATTTTTGGAAATGGGACAAAATGGCTCTTTCCAACGAGTAGGTTGCTGAAGCCCACAGTAAAGCCACAGTGGATTGTGTGGTATTGACTCCAAACTCAACTTTTGTGACTCTTGTGATTGTGGATGTCAAGTCCTGAGACCTAGTGTCTTGTTCCACCTCTGCATCATACAGTATCTGCAATTTAGTTCAGGATCAACAAAATGTTATCTTATTGTACAGGTGTGCACCGTTTGTGACATGTTAGTGAATTTTTCTGGACTTGTTTTGTATGTGCGTTTAAAACCACACTACAGCCCTTAGACTTTTCAGCTTGCCTTGAGCTGCTGTTGGGTAATTGTAAAGACCACACAAACACACACACACACACACACACATAGAGGCATTCAGTATGTTGATTAGTAATTTGAAATCTTGCGGGAGCCATCAAATTGGCTGCTCAGTAAATCGGGTACATTTTATGGGCACATTGGCGTTTTTTATTGTTATTGTTTGGTGCTGCTGACTGATAAGCTGCTGCATGAATTTTGATTTCATTCCCCTAATTAAAATGCGCTGAACGCTCGCTCTTGGAAAGAGAAATTTAAAACACCATGACTTGTTTTCCTCAGTAAATATTTGATGTGATTCTGCTAATGGATTTTTGCCTTTGATTGACTTACGTTTATGTATTTTTCTCTGTGAAGTGAATTGTATATTAGAAGTAGTCAAACTGTGTGTGTGTGTGTGTGTGTGTGTGTTTGTGTGTGTTTGTGTGCGCGCATGTGCCCAGTGGAGGCATTGCTTATGTTTTTGATGGTATTCTCGCTTTCTCTGTTAATTAACGTGTCCATTTAAATGGTTCTGTAACTCACACAAATGCACGCCATCCAAAACAGTCGGCAGGGGTCACTACTGTTGTATAACCATAAAAAAAGGATGGAGTAGTTTTACTTAATTACTTAACTCAAACGTGTCACAGAAAGGGAACTCTATGTATGTAGAGTTAAATAAGGAAAGTTCAGAAGATAGAACTTACATACTGTGAACCTCAAACTGTACAAACCCTTCATGTACAAACCTTGAATCTACAAAAGAGGGCAGTAAAAACAGGCCGATTCCAAAATCATTGTCGAAAGAATAGCTGCACCCAGAAGAGGTAAACCTTGGTGGTAGGTTTGACTATATGACCAATGAATCCATGTGGGGAACCAAGTGTTCGTTGCTAAGATGAACACAACCAGAAGGCCTGGTGTCACTCCACCTCCACCCCTACTGCGAAATCTTCAGGAGAATATTCAAGATACACAGGATGGATCATTGCAGGACCATTAGGAACCTCTACAACTCCATGCCGATATGTCTGGCATGTCGTGTTAGCAAACATGTGGCACAACTTCATACTGAGAGACACTCCTTCTGTATGTGTAGCTGAGTAAATATTACCCATATCAGTGTAAATGTATCATCATGTATTGTTCCTGGTAACCTTTATCTTCCCTCCCACTAGCACTGCAATCCCACACTTCCTTCTGGGTGCAGCTATTCTTTTGACAGTAGGTGTATTCAAACCTCACTGAATCTACGTACAACAACAGAGCAACAGCAAATACTGGACTTCGTAAAGAAATCTTCCGTTCCAGGCTTTAAAAGTGATCTCCATGGCTACATGCTAATTTATTTACAAAACGTTCATGAATATGAGCATGATTTGGGTTACCTATTCAGATCTCTGTAGTTAAAATGGGGATAGGGCCTTGGCATGATTTGCAGTGGCCTTTGCATCATACATGAAGTTGCTTCAGCAATTGCATATAGATCTTTTGTCGGCTAATGATATTTTTCCTCTGTTTTGCAGTATTATCTTATTCCTCTGACCGCACACTGGCTTATTAGACTTTTCCAGTGGGCTTGCTAATGTTACTGATGCTGAGTTTGGGGATTGTGGATTTGCTCAGATGTTTCTGATTTGCTAAGATGTTTCTAGGAGGGTCATGCAAAGTTTAAGAGGCTCTGTTGGGTTTACTAGCATGCCGTACCGGAAGGCATTGGGAATCAATTTCTAAGTGAGAAGCCCTGTTATTCTTCTGCAATGCTTGGAACGTCCAAGACGTCACACTGCCATAGCATTGCCTTGTGAAGTGTCTTGCTGTTCACTTGAATCCTTTCATTCTACAGTGATTGCAATCAAGTCAACTTTGGGAAATTATTTACGTGAAACGTGAAAATGTACCATTAGATCACATAAAGCGATAGTATTTCAATCAGCATTTTTTATTTGGTAGACAGTACGATTCTAAGTCATTCCTATTTGCTAGTTAGCTAGTTTGTTTTGCTTCACTAATCTGCTGCATCACAATTATCACTGTATAGCCAAATGTATGTGGACACCCTTATTGAGTTCTGGGGTTTCAGTCATCCCCATTGCTAACATGTGCATACAGTGAAGCACACAGTAGTGCCACCTTCATAGATCGTAGAATTCACAAGGAAGAGCTCAGAAATGCTTAACACGGCCCAATCCTAGGATGCTACCTTTGCCACAAGTGTGTTTGTGAAATTTCTGCCCTGCTATATCTGTTCCGGTCAACTGTGCTATTACTATGAAATGGAAACGCCTTCGAGCAACAGCTCGGCCCCGAATCTGTAAAAAATTGACTGTCCACTGTTGCTTCACTTACTATAGAGTTCCAAACTGCCTGTGGAAGCAACATCAGCACAAGAACTGTGCGTCGGGAGCTCCACAGAATGGGTTTCCCTGGCTGAGCATCTGCACACAAGCCTAAAATCATTGTGCACAATGCTGGATGTCAGCTGGAGTGGTGTAAAGCATGTTGCCACTGGACTTGGGAGTGATAAAATGTATCTGGGCTGTTTTTCAGGGTTTGGGCCCCATTAATGCTGCAGCATGCAAAGACAGTTATGGGTGTACTCAAACAGGGCAGTGACTGCTCTGAGTTTTGGCAGGTTAAAGGTTGTAGCTGAGTGTACACTACATGTGAACACGTTTATAGTGAGCTTTTCCTGTCATTGCATTGTATTCTCTGTAATGTCAAATAATATAGCTCCCATATCTGCACCTGCTTAGCAAATCCTTCAGCTTCATTCAGTTTGAATAAGGTGCATGACCACGTGCCACAGCATGTGGAGCCAGCATGCGTGGGGCAGCGTGCGGGGTAGGTGCAGCAGTGCATCATTTTTATTGAAGTACACACCTAGATTATGGCTATAAGCGCAATCAGGCCCAGAACTATAAGCACAATATGAGTCCAGGCCAGCAGGGGAGAGGAGGGGCGTAACTCATGCTCTGGCATGGTTCAACCAGGCATAATGTGAGTACACTGTAAAGCAGTTATATGGTATATGCCCATATGCTTGGGGGAGGCTCTGTCCTCTTCCAGTATGACTGTGCCCTGTGTACAAATGGAGGTCTAGGCTAAGGACATGGCTTGACTTGTTTGGTGTAGAACACTAGTCTAGTGACCTACAAAATCCCTGTGCCTTATATTCGCCTCCCCGGCTCTGATGACTGTTGACTGTCACATTTCCGGGAATTAACTGTGGGTACATGCTTGCGTAGCAAACCTTCCTGTCTTACCATCAGGGGGGACGCTTTGAGCCAGTCATCCGACAAAATGGCTATTTATTCTAAGACTTCAGCGAATGGGTGCAGATCTCTCAACCACAGCCTTTCGAATACTGATCCCGGGAACGGCCGTGACCCAAAGAAGCCTTTTTTTATTTGATAAAAAAATACGTGTGGGCATGTGATCGGTGCACCGTGTTCTCTTTACAGACTACAGAGCGCAACCTTGGGCAAGAGCCAATCAGAGTCAACGATGCAGATGAGCTCAGACCATATTAACACTGCAAAGCTGTCAGCTGCTGTCCAAGCGACATGAGACCAAGAGACTGAATCCAGGTGGTGGCTAAGGTGTTGCTAGGCATTGCTACGGCTACCCCACACTCGGTCACTAAGGCTATGCAATTGCATTCAGTGGGAAATGCGTCGCGTTCTTCACGAGTTAGTGGCAACTGCTGATACCAGTTGAGCAAAACAGCGTAGAGAACGTTATACCGATTAATGGTTGTTGAGCCATGGTATTAGAACTGTGTATGTTTTGCTCAGTCAATTCTCGAATGTAGTATAATGTGCATTGTGGATGACTTCAGTGCAAATAGGTGGCTGATATTCAAATAAATGAAACAAGCCAACATGTTCAGCTTGGACGTCATATAAGTAGTGTTTTTAATTGGTGATAGCTATAGTCTGGATGTTAACATTGTTGGCCGGCTGTGGAGGGAGGTAGGACTGAATAATGATCCAGTCAATGGTGGGACAGTAACGGTCTCTCAGTCAGCAGTTAGGATGTACAGCATTACAATTAGGTGGTTGAGCTGGTCGTACAGCTCGAGTTAGAATTCAGTGTGCTGGTGTATCTGTGCTGGAGTATTTCCATTCTGGAGGTCATGGCAATTCTACTAGCATATATGCATGTAATACGACAGGCTTTGATTCACCAGCTACAGATGGTGAAATATCGGCTCTATGCCTAGATCTGTCCTGATGCACTTTGATCATACCCCGATGGAATCATGGCAGTAACTATCGCTGTGAGGACCTGACTACTCTGTCCTGAGGCCCTGGGGGACTTGCTAGTGATGGATGACTCAGAGCCAGTGCAACTCTGCAGAGTTAAAGTCGAAGTAGTACAATATAAGTATCAGAGCCTCTGCATGTGATCAGACCCATCAGGGTAATGATTCAGTGACTTACCTAATCTGCTCGATCTAGTTAGCTAATTAGAAAGATCTGGGCGTGATCAGATGGAATTAGCAGTAATTCTGTCAGTGTATCATATGGGAATCATCAGTAAGCTGCAAGTGATTCAGCAGTGATTTAACTTGAGTCTGTTACTGATTCTTGCTAGAGCTCAATGGATGTAGTAATTAGACTTTGTCACGCTAGCACATGGACAGCCACCTCAGTGTGCCATGCCTACGCCCCCTTGCCTGGGATGTGAGTCCCTCTGGGGTATAGCTACTCTTATGCATATTGCAAGGCTAACATAAGTTCACTCATGAGTTTGCATCACGGACATTACAGCTGGTTTCCATACTCATAGCACTGTGCACTGCCACGTTTGCCTAGAAGTCCTTCGCCTAGAAGATTGCACATTTCTTTATAATACCTTCTGTACTACTGCTTCTGTTTCCCCGTGTACATAGCCGTTCTACTTTGCGGCTTTCTGCTGTCATCTCAGCGACTTTCACCTGCGATCTAGGACTCGGGTGCTAATGTGGATTTATGTTCTGTTAAGTAACTTACATCTAACGACCTCTCATATTAGCGCGACCCACATGCTGTACTGTTTATAAAGTGCAGTACCCGTCTCTCATTATTCTGATACGAATTACCATATCTGATCATGTGCCAGGTAGCTCTCTCCTTGCTATCTATCTCTTACATCGGGTATCATGACACTCTTTACATTCTTTATTATCCTGTCACTCTATCTGATCTGATCTAATTTTTCTACCCTGAGATATTCAGCATCAGAAATGAATTAACAATAATATCCTTAGCTAGGGAGAATCTAGAAGACTGGTCTGGACTGAGAGTGATCACTTAAAGCTTTCCACCTAATTGAGCTGAGTAACCAAGAGACCTTTGTTCACTACACATTGAGTCATTTAATCACGGGCGCAGAGGAAAGGTCGGACACCAGGTGATGAGTAGAGTCTAATAGTATGATTCTTACGGAGCCAGTAATTATGAACGTGCACTGCTCCTTATGTTTTTCCATACTTGAGTACATTTGAAGGTAAATACTTTAGTACCTGTACTTGAGTGGCTAGCCGGTCTGTGCGATATGGAATCACTTCTACTGTTTAGCTGGACGTGATCCTACTAATAGTAATGAACCCAGTTTAGTTGGGACATGGGGCGTCTTTCTAATGAACTCTTAAGATTTTTTTAGTCGTACCAACCCCTGTAGCGGACGTGTCTAACCCACATTGCTGGTACTGGTTTTATATAGAGACGCCTAAGCCCATATCGTTACAAGTGCTAGAGATGCCGAATCGCGATACCCAGCAGCGTGCATAATAGCTTCGCGGTGAGTGGTATCGTGAAAGTAGTGAG
Source organism: Prochilodus magdalenae (assembly GCA_024036415.1). Lineage (NCBI taxonomy): Eukaryota > Metazoa > Chordata > Actinopteri > Characiformes > Prochilodontidae > Prochilodus > Prochilodus magdalenae. The sequence continues at coordinate 178,235 of JAMWET010003263.1, forward strand.
GAGCTGACGCGCTTGCTGAGCAAGTCGGCGAAAGGCTTCTACCCTGTAGGACCTTAGCATGACAACATCATGTTCATTTCATACTTGTTTTGAGTAACTATGAAGTTATACAAGAATTGTGTTTCATGCAGTTCTCATACTGCAGCAAGTTGAGTGGAGGTTTTATTACTGGCCAGTGACTTGAGTCCATGTTTAATAATCCACAGTCCAAAAACAAAAGTCAAAAAGGTAAGGTTAAGAAATTATAAAAAAATTCAGATTGTCATATTATATACAGAAAATCCATGTTCTACATGTAAAATGTTTGTTTTGGAAATAATGTTCGCTATGACTTTAGTAAATAAATATTTTTCTCTTAGAAGCCTGTAAATGTAAATAGATTATTAATAAGACTATGAAAAATATACATGTTCAACCAGAGGTGTTCATAGATTTCAATATAATCTTAAAAATGTAAAGTTCTTTTGTTCATAATACATTTGAACTCCCATATCACTTAGTCCTACCACCGAGCGGCGCAGCCTCAAATAAATCTGATGCTTCCAAGCAACAGCTGCTTGGCCTTTTTAACCCGTGAAGCTGTCTGAGATGTCGATGTTACATTTTCTGCCTGGCGCAGGATGTTTCTTGGGCGCCATTCCTCAGTATGTCTAATTAATCATCTATGTTTTTTAGCAGTGTCGAGTGGTAACGACAGAGTTGAGGAGCGGCTGGTGGCCCTATGATTTCAGGAGTGGGAAATAAAGTCTTACGTCAGCTACAGACTGACCCTCGGGACTGGTTGCTGTGTTTTATTTACCAAGATGTGTTTAGTGACTGTGTAATGGTGGAAGTGAAAGCCAGGAAATTCACCTGCACACAGAAACAGACTCAGGATCTAAACTCCCCATTTCGCCCTTCTGGCAGCTCACGCCTCTTGGCCTAGGTATTCATTTTTTGTTTAAAGCCGAGTGAACCGCAGTAGCTGTTTGCATTATCATTACACTATCACAACAGCGGAGAAGTCTAAAGTAACAAAGATATAAAAGGGAATGGGAAAAGCTTCTCGGCATTCTTTGTTGTTAATTAGCCCCAAATATTATCAACATAATATTACAAGAGTTTAGATTTGTGCAAACTGTATAGTGGATGAGGCCATTAAAATTCCCAGATGTATCAGTTGTTTGTTGACAGTACATTACATAATAACCCGATTTTACACATCATCAGAAAGAGTCAAAGCGGCAACCCAACCCACAGAGAAGGAAGCTAGTGGGATTCAGTACTCATGGGAATGCAAGATAAAGGTTACCATTAACACTAAATGATGATCATTTAGTCTATATGGGCAATATTTACTTATCTTACAATTCATTTATACAGACGTAATTACACTTAATACATCTCGTATGGTGTCAAGCTGCCATGTTTTGGCTACACTTTTTGCATCAAACTCATTAGGTCTCGGACTTATAACGTTATATCGGTTTCCTATGTGTTCCTGTTATAATCCTATCCCCATGCAGCTTGAATGAAATTCTCCAGACGGCACGTTCCTGCAGACATTGTGCGTGTCGACACCAATGGCCCACGGATAACACATGCCAATTTTGTTCAGGTTCCAGATTCGTCTCCCATGTAGACAAATAACGTTGACGCGTCCCTAACACCGCAGAGAGTTTTTGTTGAGGAACTACGTTTTTTTTGGTTCCGACAGCCAAGTAGTTCTGCGACCACAAAACCCGCTTACTTTATACAGGTGGAACATCCTAGTTCCAAGGAACAACGGTTTCAAACGTATATTGCAGGGTAATGATGACTCAGCTGTACGAACCAACAAACTAGATCACACCAGTATAATCACTCCCGTATGTAACCTCAGGCGGTATATTTCAGTAACAGTTGAAGTCACAGGATGGCCATGAATCAAAGAGCACAGTGTAATCAACCGTCACATCAGTGAGAGCGGTCAGTAGTCACCGGTCAGCTAGTGATTCAGGCAATGATCGGATAGATAGCAGATAAGACATGTTTCAGTCCCCTTCATAGACAGACAGACAGCATAGATCACGAGTAGACTTAGAGTTGGAGCACACTATGGACGTAATATGATACAATACGAGGCTTATGTTACTTTTGCACAGCAGTTCTCAGAATGGGTAATCAACGTCTAACACTATCAAGAATGTACAGTTACAAGCCATTGATCAGCAGTGACGAGTGTGGCAGTTGTACATGCCTAAGCAGTGACATCAGTTACAAGCACGTGCTGATTATACACGCTTATTAGAATACATTAAAAAGAATCACTAAGGAGAATTAATGAACATGAATTGACATCTTAGCACAGTAACTGGGACTCGGTAATCAGATGTGAACTCAACAGCAGAGTGATCTTAGTCATGAGGATCAGTACAGTGAGTTACAACAGGCAGACAGGACTCTAACACGTCATAAGAGTTGATGCACAGTATTGACTGAGTTGGAATATTGAGCGCTAAGCAGCCGAACTACAGTCATTGATCTGGTATCGAGTTTCAGTGATGCAGCGTGAGACATTGCCCGCAGGTGACTCGAGCAGGATCGATCGTCAGGGCTGGACATCTCAGCCAGGTGATAACGCAGTACGGGGGTATGACGGCAAGAGCAGGGGACTGAGGGAGATCTAAAGTAAAGGTGATCAATGGAGTGAAACGCTTGATGCTAGCCAACTTGGTAGCCTACATGGTGACAGGGTCTCGCATTCAACTGCACCAACTCGCAGCTGAATGCTGGGAATTATTTCTAACACTCATTCCTGGCGCTCGCAGCCGAATGGAAGTGTATTGCCCCTGGGACACTAGCTGTGAGTCTAGCCGTGGCCTGTGGTGACCATCACCCATCCTGTGTAGTGTTGGCTCCCTGTGCTGTGTAGGGTGGGCTGCTATCAAATGCTTTCCAAAAATGCTTTTGCTTGGGCCTCATCAGATTGCATCAATCTTCTGTCCGGTTGACAGGTAGTTGTGCAAGCCTCCCGAGGCCGAACGTGTCCGACCATGTGAACGCGCCCTGCGTCCTTACACTGAGTGTCCTCGTCAGTAGTCGCTTCACTATACGACAGGAATCGAAGCCCGAACTTGAAGGCGAATTTTGATGCCTGGTAACAGCTTCAGTTCCCTTCCCGATCACATCTCCTGGGCGCATCACAATGAGCATCCGTTATAGCCGTCCTGCTTCTAGAGTGCACAGGTAGCTGAGGGTGAGTGGCTCGTGTGCTGGACTGCGATGACCGTACATCTTGAAGCTCCGCACTCCTCTCAGCATTTTGGTGGCTTCCAGAGTCATGGAAAGTTGTTGGTTTGAAGGCATTGATGTCGGCCCTTTGTTACTTCAAAAACTCCCTGCTGCTGTCCTCAGTTCCTGATATCTATACCTGTAAAGAAATATAGGAGATATGGAAAATTTCACAATTCCCAATAATGTATGAATGGGATGGATGGGTCTGACATGTCTGGATATGTTGGTTCAATTTGCATACTGAGGTGGCTAACAAACTAACTGCATACATGCACCGTTCACTACTTTAATGCAGGTGGTAGAGCGTCATGTAAATCTGACCAGCATCTGACCTCATTTCTGTCCTCAAGAGTAAACTTTGCACGTCTCGCTTCTACCATTTTTCCTTGTGTGTTAACAGTTTTACTGTCACTGCACTTAACACACACCAAACCTCATGCGCGTATTCCTATATTTCCAGAACCAGATGTTGCCAGATAACCTTTCACGTGCAACCCATTTCCTACCTAGCCTTTCCAATTAACCAATTAACCACTGTTGTTTATGTCCTTAACACATTTACTATGGGTCCTCACTGTTTTGACCTACCCATCCCTATGGTTCCGATCAAAAAAAAAAAAAAAAAAAAAAAGAAAAGTCTCCAGCCTGTATAGTTAGTTTCTGCTTATGTTTGCAAGATGGTCTTTTCTAGATATATGCTCTGCGCTATGTCATTAGACCTCTTCTATCCCATTCTCGTCTGTAGGTCATTATCATCTTGTATAAGCTTCCAGTTGCTCAAATGCTGAGATTTCCATGTTTCGATCTAGTGTTTTACTGTCAAACACTCGGCCTGCTGTCTGTCTCATAACCCCCATACTGAGAAACCTACTATCCTGCATGTGTAGCTCAATAAATATCTCATACCACTCACTATCATGTCTATCGTACTTTTTATCATACTAGTATTGTTTCCTGGTAACCGTCATCTTCCTTCCCAACCTGTCGACTACAACAGCAATCCCACACTTCCTTTCTGTGCAGCTTTTCTGTTTGCCTATTATATTATACTTTACCATATGTGATATGAATAATGTAATAATGATACAACTGTCATTGGTACTAACATGCGCACTTTTGATGGCATGAGGGGAGCTTGAAAACTGGAAACGCCATTCACCTTATTTTCATGTCGTACTGTCGATATATATTATGCTTGATATGTCATTACAAGTGGCTCACTAATGTTGCCATGAATCTAATAAATATCTTAAATTCCTATCTGATGAAACCCAGTTTAAATTCTTCATCTTTTGTGACCATTACAACACGATCTATGGAAAGTATCCTCGTATTCTAGTGTTTCCTAGAGTAGTTATTTCAGCAGAACCTCCGTCATTCTGCGATAACACAGCAATACACTGCTGTCCAGTAACCATAACCTGGTTTTTGCGTACTAAATGCAGCCATTGTGTGGGTGAGCAGATAGTCACCATAGCCATCAGTACCCCACGTCGATGCCAAGCATTCGTCAACTGTCCAATGCCTCGGGGTGATTGTGACCGTAGCTGAATGCATCTGAGAGTAGAGCTGCAGCTAGGCAGTTATCCTTAATGCCAGGCTGTGTTTATTATAGCTAATTCTATAGAGCTCGGTCTGTGTAGTTCTGTGTTCGGGTGAGTGTGGAGTCTATGGCCGAGCATCACTGTCCCATTCACACAGCTTACGCTTCTGCAGTTGCCCAGTTGTGACTGAACTTTACAGACCTCAAATCAGTCAGCATGGAAGGGGCGATGCCAGCAGTGCGGCTCGGCAAATAGCGAGAACAGCAGTAGAGCCTGGATAAATGCAAGTTAGCATCTGACCGCACAGGCTGGCAGCACAGATGGTGGGCTCGGCTAGATGCATGTGGTGGATGTAGGAGCAAGCTCTGAGCATCGTGCTTGCTGGAGTAGGTGCCGTCGGGTTTTGTAGTGTACACAGTGAGCGAATGATTCATTCGCTCCGCTTATTTTCCACTCTTAGTGCTTCGTGCACTAACCCCACCTGCCTCAACCGGCAAGCTCACCTTAGCGTTCGTCATCTGCCGTGCTGGCGGTCTGGACGCATCGATCTCTCTATCTCTCTCTGTCTTTGCGATCAGCGCCATCAGCCGTCAGCGGGCTGTAGCTCTGGCATGACAAGACCACCTATGTGCGCAGCCGCCGGTGCAGCTTGAAATTTTGTTGCCTCGTCGTCCTCTCAAGATCGGCTCGGCGAGGCTCGTCACTCGCGGTTGCATCGTGATAAGTGAGGAGGATCTATGATTATGAGGCTAGACGAGGGGCGTGGGCATGGGGGGCACCAGCGTCGTGACCATTAGCCCTTCAGTCTCCGGACTGCAGGGTTGTTGAATGCTTGTTCAAGTATTGGTGTTACTTTGTCGGGTGTCCGTCTGTTGACCTGCTCGTCCATCCTCTTGTGGTCACTTCAGCTATGGGCGTGGCCTCCGCCAATGCTGCAGGTTAATCTCACTCGCCTCTCTTCCGACTCCAGCAACAGTGTGGTATCCCTTTAGCCCCTTCTACGAAGGCTGATAGGTCAATTTTCTTCTCTCCTCTTGGTCTTCTATTTCTCTTATGCACTCCTTCTTTCCACTCTTTATCCTTTTATTTATCATTTTCCCTTTTTCTTGCTAATTTATTTTTACTTGCCTCTATCTTTATCTCCAATTCTCTATGTCTATCTATCTATCCCACTTTTCCAGCTTGCTCATTTCATTTTTCCTTTTCCTCATTCCCTTTTTTGTCTCACACTTGCTTGTTCTTTCTTCTTTTTCTCCTCTGACATCACTCACTCTTTTACCAAAAATAAACCAAAGACTAAAGTAGGCACTCTCTTGCTTGTGTCGTTTGACTCTCTCTTTCTCTCTCTCTCTCTTTTCTTTTTTCTTTCTCTCTGCCTTATTGCTTTTATCCTTCGGTTTTTGGACTGCCTCCAGTATTTCAACTCATAATTGTTCCAATTTTTTTATACCTGTTGGTAACCTGCGGATGCTAAAGCACTTCCTGGTTACCGGTTGTAGTACTGTAGTCGTTATTATACTGTATATGAAACATATTACAGCTATGTGATGGGTTTGTCTTCAGAGGAAACAAAATACATTTAGACTTTTCTGCAGCGAGATAATAATTCCACCAATAAATCTGGCATGGTAACATTTAAAATGTAGCCTCACTCTTTTTCTTATCTTATTTCAAAGGTGTTGGAGATGAGAGTCACTGGCCTGGAGCTGTGCCCCATGGTAGCAGGTAAATTACACATATTAATCTTTACTTAAAAAGTAAGAATGCTTTATCGTCCTGTTTATGCACACTCATCATCAACAGAATAGCTGCCCAAATAGTTGCACGCAGAAGGAATCAACTGTGGTGGGTAGGTTTGGCATTGTGAGACATGCAAATCGACAAATGACTGACCCAAGAGACACGATCGACATTCAGAGAGCAGTTATGCCCTCCATGAGTCATCCTGTTAGTGCCAGCACCATTGACAGATGACTGAACGACACATGACTACATGCACACAGAGCATTAGGATGACTGCCCTTAACACCACGTCACCATCACCAAGGACTGCATTGGTGTCGAACCAGGCTGTCTTGGAGTTGCTCAGAATGGCAGTGGGCCATCTTTATTGACGAGTCCCACTTTTGTCTTGGTGCAGAAGAACAGTGAATCTGTGAGTGTTCCTGGTAACCTTTATCTTCCTCCCCAAAAGCACTGCGATCCCACACTTCCTTCTGGTGCAGCTATTCTTTTGATGATGAGTATGGTATGTATTTTGTCATTTTAAGTTAACAACAAATCTACTGTATACGATCTCCTGCTTTCTGTTCAGTTAATTGTTCATGTTATATTTAAACAACACACACATCAGCTGTGGGGGTGGAATGATGGTTTGATTTTTTTAAAATGCTGTTAAACACTGAAAGCCATGAGGGAAAAATGCTAAATATTAGTGCTTTTTATTTTGCATCATAACAATAACACCAGGCCAAATTTGTCTCTGTCGTGATAAAACGACAGATAGCAGATCTATGAAAATGTCCTTTACCTCTCACAAAACTGGCAAACTGTGGCTTTGTGCAGGATGGCTTCCTTGTGAAAGGAGTAGAAGGAATTTCTCCACCGCATTTCAGCAAATGAAACTGGTGCATATAAGATCTAATTCTTTACTTGCAGCAGAACGGACAAACTGGGATACTGGAGTACTGTCCTTTTTGGAAAAGTGAAAGCCGGCTCAGAAGCTGAAACTCTGGGTGCTTCCACAGCTGTAATTAAGTTTCTCGTTCAGCTTGACCAGCTTTTTGAGAAAAAAAACTTTTGTGAAAAAGTTGCTTGAACACGGCTGCTCCATCATCTTGGTTGGCATCATGCCAACAGTAGAGGTGACCATGACTGGTCAGTGAGTTTTCAAAAACAAATAAGAGGGCAAATTATTTATTTTTCTGCTGCCTTGCATTTATAAGGTACTGTGAATAAGATACACATAGATTAATCTACTGGTGTCTAATTAAATTGCATTAATAACACGTTCCAACTATAATGTCCGTTCTGATCAGGAATGGTGTGTTTGCATACAGCTTTTTGATCCGACTCATGGTTTTTGGAAAAACTTGAAAAAAGAATAATAGAAAAAAAAAAAAGTAGACTTTTTTCATTAAGAATGAATGGAATGGAAAAGTATACACCCATCTACCATACTTCTGCTTAAACGACACCTGCTTACATACAGTATCTCAGGTTACATACACTATCTCGAGTTTAATGTTGCCTTTGTCTGTTTTTGTGTCTCTCCCCCCTCCCCCATCACTCTTTCCTCCCATAGAGTCCCATTAGTTTTCACCCACATAAACCTTATTGGTTCCTTCAACCTAACTGCAAGACACCAAACTGCATGCACTCACTCAGAGCAGATCCCCAAACTGTAATCTACAGCCTTACTGACATGCACTCCTCTATGTGTCATTCATTCATCCCACATTCTTCCCATACACTCCCATCTACTGTATGTCGGCTCAACCAGCAAACACCATTTCACATACACATCTCAGGACAGACCCCCAAGGACAAAATCAAAGCTGGTGTGACCTACACTAACCAATTCGGTTTTCCCCCCATCACTCGTTCATCCTATAGAGTCATATTTATTTTTACCTTCATTAAAACCCTTTTGTTATCTTTAACATACAGTCACCAAACTATGTCAACTCACTCAGTGCAGATACTCAAACTCCACAGCTATATTGACCCTTGTGTTGTCTACTTATTCCTCGTCATTCCATAGACTCCCATTCAGTCATCGCACACCTTAGCAAATGGCTAGCAACAAGCTTAAGCTGCGCAGTCACTTTTCTAGTTTCTGTGTTATCTCATATGAAAGCTTGAACTGATTTCAGATTTACGCAGTTTGGCTCTAGAACTCATCTCGACAGAACCGCATCCAAGAGCTGCTCCATTATCCGCCGCCTGTGCCATATCGATCAGCTCCAGCTTTGTGCCATGTTGATTTATCAAACACTGACACTGGGTCCAAACCCCGAAGGGCAGTTCATTTATTTATTTATTAAGTTCTTTTCTCCAGTGGCTCTTCAGTCTCACACCGATTCTCTTTAGCAGTCAGCGCTGCACAGTTTTGATTCATGGGTTTTGAATGGGACACGTTAGCGCTTAGCGTTAGCATCCACCCACCTATAGTCTTTTTCTCTGTGCTCTGAATGTCATTTGTTAAAAGGAAGAACCTCCTTTCTCTGCTCGCTAAGCACCATCATTCATCTTCCTTTCACAGTCAAAAGACAATTTATCGCCCTGTTTGCATCCTATAATCTACGGCTCAGGAGGCTCTTCTCACACTCGCCCGCCTGTGTGTCTGTGTGTGCGTGCATGTGTCTGCGATTCTGTGTTCTGTAGCGATATTTAGATTTCTAGACTTGCAGAACTGGATGGCCAGCAGAGAATCGGTCCTGCTGTTAGTTGAAAATAATCCAGAGAGACAGAGAGAGAGAGAAAGAGAGAAAGAAAGGCGAGAGAGAAAGAAAGGAAGGAGCAGGGATGGATAGAAAGAAAGACAAAGAAGGCTTGACTTTAAAACCCCTTTGTTAAACATTATATCAACATGACGGTTCTACCTATGAAAGAGATAGAAAAGAGTGGAGTAGAAAAAATGCAGAGTGGTTGCACAGCTTACGGTGGTGCTACACTCTTTGTTCCTTGAAGGTCGTATGCTAGGGTGTGAGGGATGTTTGCACATAGAGGAGTATTTGTTCCTGAAAATATTGGGGATCTGCCCTGAGTGAGTACATGCAGTTTGGTGGGTGTAGGGCGAAGGAGACAGGGTTTGAATGGGGTAAACGAATGACACGTTTATGGGAGGAGAGTGTGGGTCAAGTATAAGTGCAAGACAGTGTGGATCATAGCTTGGGGATCTGCCCTGAGTGAGTACATGCAGTTTGGTGTCTGTAGGTTAAAGGAACCAATATGGTTTAAATGAATGAGAGTCTATGGGAGGAAAGAGTGATGGAGGGTGTTGTGGTGGAAGACATAAAAACAGAAGAGTGCAACATTGATAGTGGGCACAGGGATCTGCCCTCTGTGTGAAATGGAGACTTGTTGAGCAGAAGTACAGTATATGGGTATATGTATTCAGTATATGTCTGAATTTTCCAAATTTCTCCAAAAAGTCGGATCAAAAAGCGATCGGACGGACGATCCACAGTTGGAATGTTGTCAATATCTTGGAGACTGTAGAAAGAGTTATAGAACAAAAACTCTCAATAAAGAAGAAGAAGAATATAAGCAGCGTTGTGCATTTTGCAGTCACTCATTAGGAAAAATTAGAAATTACACAACAACATTCCCGTATTATCCACAGACACTAATCCTACATCAACACACCATTTCATCTCAAACCCAGAAAAGTTCTGAGTGCTCTGATAGAACACAGTGTCCTCCCTAGTGCACAATTCCACTAGTGTTATAACGTTATACATTGGATACCGGCCTAAGCGACTTCCAGATTGCTAATTGTGCTTGTGCCACTAAACGTATTTACCATAACACATTTGGAGCCTGTGTACCTATACCTCCATAGAATCCGATTCCCCTTAGAGAGCTGTGCCCAGGAGTTCAAATAGGAGAATCAGTCTGGGACCGCCATAGACAGCAGACCTGAGAAACTGTGTCAGGGTTATGACTGAAGATGCAACAGAGAAAAGAACGAAAAAGAGTGAAGGCAAAAAAAGAGGGCAATCACAAGAGAGATAGAGAGAGAAACAGAAGGAAGAAAGGACAGAGTGGAAGAATAGAGTGTGAGGGGAAAAAGAAGGAAAGAGAAAAGGAGACATAAGAGAATAGAGGAAAGAGATAACGATTGTTCAGGAGAAATGGAGAGTGAGAAAAAAAAGCAGGAAAAGAGAAAAGGCAGAGAAAAGAAAGAAGTAAAAAATGACTAGGACTGAGGAATGCAGAATGGAGAGAGAAAGAGGGAGAACCGGAGCAATGGACTTGAAGACAAAGAGAAAGATGGAAAAGAGAGGAAGAGAGAGAAATGTGAAGAGGATAAGGTGAAATAAGTGAAAGTGAAAAGGAAGAAAGGAGAAAAGCGAGAACTTGTAGGAGCAAATAAAAAAAGGTGTGGGCCGAGATTGCAGAAAGGGGGTGGAGGGTGGAGGAGGTGTGTGTGAGGGGGGCTGTAAAATAAACCCTCTATAAAACACACAGCAGCACATTAGGAAACCGCTGGTGATGCAGTTAATGACCAACTGCAGACAGTCTGTTCTCTCTCTCTCTCTCTCTCTCTGTAAGTACCAGGTGGGTTCCCCCTCTCTCGCGCTCCAAGGGAGTTCGGGCGAACTGAGCGTGATCGGGGTTGTTTCGCAGTCATGCTCAACTGAGTCCCTCTCTCTGCCGGTCTCTCTCTCTCTGTGCGAGGGTCCCTTCTCTCTCTCTCTCTTGTAAAAATAACTCTCTTGTAGTCCCTCGTATCTCTCTCTCTCTCTCTCTCTGTCGTCACTCTCTCTCTCTCTCTCTCTCTCTGTAGTCCCTCTCTCTCTCTCTCTCTCTCTGTAGTCCCTCTCTCTCTCTCTCTCTCTGTAGTCCCTCTCTCTCTCTCTCTCTCTCTGTCGTCCCTCTCTCTCTCTCTCTCTCTCTCTCTCTCTCTCTCTCTCTCTCTCTCTCTCGATTGGCGCTCTCTCTCTCTCTCTCTCTCTCACAAGGCGCTCTCTCTCTCTCTCTCTCTCTCTCTCTCTCTCTCTCTCTCTCTCTCTCTCTCTCTCTCTCTCTCTCTCTCTCTCTCTCTGTCTCTCTCTCTCTCTCTCTGTCTCTCTCTCTCTCTCTCTGTCTCTCTCTCTCTCTGTCTCTCTCTCACTCTCTGTCTGTACTCCCTCTCTTTAAGGTAGCATATTTGCATTTGTATTGCCAAGGCTCACACAAGCTTTTAAGGACATTAAATATTAATAAAATGAGACATAGAACATTTTAAAGCCTGTAAAAACAGAGAAATGAAAACTGGTAGAGTTCAGAACTAAAGGGAGCCTAATATGTTTTTCCAGTTTCTCCTTTCCTTGTGTGTTTTTGTGCATGTAAACAGTCTGCAAAGTTATGAAGCTGAAAGTACACGCCTAGAGGGAGAAACTCTCCTTCACACAAACCACGTTTCACATACTGTAAACAAAAAAAAACAACTTATTACAAATGGTGTATGTGTAAATCGAACATTTTCAAACAAAGTCTTGCCGGCTCAAAAAATCAAGGAAAACTTAAATTATTTTGTCCATAGAATGAATTACAGGACAACGCAATGTTAGTTGGGACACTAAATCTAGTCCAGACGATTAACTAAGCCAAAATCATATTGTAGTAAAGAACACAATCCAAACAAGCTGAGGATTAATAATTGATTAAATAGTAAAAATGTTTATTTGATTTGTTTGCAGTAATTGTACATAAACTTGCTCTCTGTTGGCAACAGAAGACAGAAGTAAACAGGATTGTACTTAAGAGCTCCAAAGTTGTAAGTACGAACTTCCTAGGTGGACGCAGCATTAGTTAACAGCTTCACATCTGAAGATGATTCATTCAGCGCTCTCTGAACACCAGCTGATAAAGATTTCTCAGAAATACCTCACCCCCCACCCAAAGCAGTTCAGCAGTTCTTTAAAAGGTGGCACAGGGAATTCAAAGCAGTCAATCTCATTGCGTTAATGATAGTTTCAAACAGACTTAAATGGATTCCAATATTATTTGACATAATAAAAAAGTCCTTATTGACCTGGTTTGAGACGAATGTGGTTTATGCATGCAGATTAACTTACACAATTCTAACAAGCGAATTAATTTTATAGCTAGCTAAGTGAGCTACATTAACCCACTGCTTCCTCACCGGCACTGGACTGTACGGCAAGTTCGCTAGGCAACGTAGCTAGCTAATCCTACCGTCCAGTGCCGGTGAGAAAGTGGTGAGCTAGTGTAGCTCACTTAGCTAGCTAATGAAGCTGTCCACATCAGTGCTGGATGGTACCGCCTAACGCAAATTCATGCCAATGACTTTGGCATGACCCCTCAGACAGCATCTGCATTTTTATGTGAGGTTTATCACCATGTGGTCTCCAGAACACTTTGACAAAGCTGTCCTCAATGATCAGTTGCTTAGTTGCTGCGTCAGCAAATGCAGGTTAAGACTGAATGACACACAGTGGAAGTCATATTTCAGCAATGCCTAGAAATGCTGATGATTGCCCAGGGCCGGAACTGTCCACCTGAAATGGATTGGTGGAAAGGTGTATTATGGTTTGAGAAGTCAGCCTCTCAGATTGTTTATGGAAGTAATACATGTAATAATGGGCCAAAAAAACATCCATATTGTTTCCAATGTAAAGTTTAAAAGCCAGGGACTGTTACGGTGGGTGAGGTGTTAGCGGTAGTCTGCACATCTATTTTAGGGATATCTATTTTTATTTTAGAAAAACAACACCAAGAAACATTGATATTTACTTTAAAATACAACAACCTGTACAGTACAGTTGAACAGCTGATACATGTGACTTCTTTGAAACGTGTTGCAGGCATCAGCTATGGAAGGAACATACATTACTACCATAATAAACATAACTAAAACCAGTATGTGGTAGGATGTTAAATATTGTGCTGCATTTTCAGTTTACAGGTCTGAATTTACTGATCATTGCATTCTGATGTTATTAGCAGGTCACATACTATCCCAACACATTTGTACATTTTTGGTTTTGTACTTCAGAACAGGTTCATATTTATAGCATTGCACAGAGGTTGGTCAACATTGGTCAGAGACCAGCCTTTGTTCATTTAATTTTCATTCAACATAGCTATGAAAAATAAGCTATTGTATTACTATTATTATCACTCTTGAATGGCACAGCAAAAAAAAAAAAGTTGAGTTCTAAAGGCTATAGGAAGTTGGAAGATGACCATGTAAAAACTGCACACTGTAATAACAAAAATAATTAAAGCAAATAAATTAGGCCTAAAAACAATCCGTTTCAATTAGTCATTTTTTGAGTTAAGTTAACTCAATTGAAGTTGCCCTTTTTACTGTGTAGTTGCTACATAAACCATGTGTCATAGGAAAATAAGAAATGTAGGATATTGATTTTTAAAATGGTACACTCGTCTTGCTTTTACAAATATATATATGCGCGTCAGCTTGTTCTTTATTATCCTTTATTATTATAGTGTCCACCTTTTGCCCTACATCACTGTCATACATAGAAAAAGACCTTTTTGTTCCCCCATTTCAGTAGTATGGCTAATTGTCCTGATGGAAATGATGAATCTATTATAATTACATTTCTCTACATTTTGCATTTGTGTCATATTGTATTACATGGTGATCTTTCCTGATTGCAGAAGAATGAGCAGAATGAAAGTTTTGAAAAGGGAAAGATTTAAAAAAGCAAGTCTGATTGTTATGCTAATTTTAATGCTTCTCTCTCCGTCAAAGAAATAAAGACAGTGGTCTCTTAGGAACAGGACACGAATATTAATTTATCATATTTGGTATTACACAAGGTCAGACAGAGTAGACGGAATAGGAGAAGGTGTTTGGTGCCTCTTTTTACATTATGAAATAAACCAGCACTCCTATTTGGCCCTTGAGGCCTGGCCTACATAAAGATTTCCCCAATTTTATGTTTTTTTTTTTTCTAAGAATCCACTCTGCAGGCACATCTAGACAAATCTAGACTCAACCCAGAGGTTGCCCAACATGAAAAAAAAGACAACTGACACATTGAGGTTATTCAGTTGCCTTACCGAAATCTGCAATGCATTGCATTTGAACTCTTACCGTCATCATAAATGCTGGCAGGCCCAGCCATGCCTCATTCTTATAGCAACATTTTTCTTGCAGTTTTACATCATGTAGTATATTTGTTAATGCACAATTTTAGACGGTTAGTAGGATTATATGTATATGTGTCCTGTTTACCGCTGGTATGTTTTTTATCAAATAGCTGACTGTATGTTTCTTGTGTCTGTTGCAGGCCTAAAATGAATGAGGGAAAGTCCAGTGTGATCCATGACAAGGAGCAGAAAGAGAAAACAGCGGTAAGTGATGGTTCATCTAAATTAAGTTCTTCTTAATTCCAGATTTATTTCTTATCAAACATTATCGTCAAACACCAACATGAAAACGTGTAATTGTCTGACAAACACCATTACTCTTCAAAAAACATGCATTCTTTAACAAACACCGCCATTGTTTTCCACCAAACACCACCATTCTCTGTCAGACACCATGCTTCTCCGCCAAATTCTATTATTCTCCTCCAGACATTTTCCAACACATTAACCCCCTTTAAGTTCAGTAATTCTCCATCAAACAGTATCATTTTCCACCATACACCATCGTTCTCCAGCAAACTGCAGTTTCTCTACTAAACACATTTTCCGCTCTCAAAAAGGCATTCTTTTTTCCTTTTTTTTTTACTGAACATTTTAACAAATTACAACAATCATCCAATCCCCTACCCCAGTAAACAACCACCCTCCCACACCCCCCTCAACCACCATCCCTTAATACCCCAGAACCACCCAACTGGTCTCCCCAGTAAATAATAACTAAGAAAGTAATAAAATAATACAGTCTAATATACTAATATTAATACTACTACTACTAATAATAATACGAATAATAAAAATAAACAAATAGAATAAAATAATAATAACAATAATAAAAATAATAAATAAACAAAAAATAAAACATTAATACATATGAAAAGGGAAATCTTCCCTGTAATCCAATCTATTCACTGTTAAAATGGGATAAATGTCTAAAAGATTAGATTAAATTTAATCTTCTCCAAATTTAGATAAAACATGACATTTGTCAACCATAGGACATGTGAAGGTGGAGTAGGAGACTTCCACCCAAGAAGAATTCTTCTTTTGGCAAGAAGAAGGGCAAAGACCACTGCGTCAGCCACTTGGGGAATTGAAAAAAAGGTTTCTGGCATTCTTTTTTTTAAAAACTCTGGGCTAAACACCATTGTTTTCCAATAAACACCAGCATTCTCTGTCAAACGCTAGCATGAACATTCTCCACCAAAATGTCTCCGTCTAACAATGTCATTTTCTGCCAAGCAGTCATTCTATATCAGCAGTATCATTCTTCACCAAACACCATCATAGTCCAGTGAAAACCAGCTTCTCTAAACACCATCATTCTTTACCAGACATTATTCATCATGAAAAAGCATTATTCTTTACCAAACATCCTTTGTCATCAAACAGCTTCATTCTACAGAAAACACCGACTTTCCCTGCCAGACACCATCATTTTCCAACAAACATCACAATTTTTAGCACCATCAATCTCTGTCAAACATCATTCTTCATCAAACACCATGATTAGCCACCAAACACCATCAGTCTCTGTCAAATATCATTCTTCATCAAACACCATGATTAGCCCCCAAACACCATCAGTCTCTGTCAAATATCATTCTTCATCAAACACCATGATTAGCCACCAAACACCATCAGTCTCTGTCAAACATCATTCTTCATCTAACACCATGATTAGCCACCAAACACCATCAATCTCTGTCAAACATCATTCTTCATCTAACACCATGATTAGCCACCAAACACCATCAATCTCTGCAAAGCATCATTCTTCATCTAACACCATGATTAGCCACCAAACACTATCAGTCTCTGTCAAATATCATTCTTCATCTAACACCATGATTAGCCCCCAAACACCATCAGGCCCTGTCAAATATCATTCTCAATCAAACACCATGATTAGCCACCAAACACCATCAGTCTCTGTCAAATATCATTCTTCATCTAACACCATGATTAGCCCCCAAACACCATCAGGCCCTGTCAAATGTCATTCTCAATCAAACACCATGATTAGCCCCCAAACACCATCAGTCTCTGTCAAATATCATTCTTCATCAAACACCATGATTAGCCACCAAACACCATCAGTCTCTGTCAAACATCATTCTTCATCAAACACCATGATTAGCCACCAAACACCATCAATCTCTGTCAAACATCATTCTTCATCTAACACCATGATTAGCCACCAAACACTATCAGTCTCTGTCAAATATCATTCTTCATCTAACACCATGATTAGCCCCCAAACACCATCAGGCCCTGTCAAATATCATTCTCAATCAAACACCATGATTAGCCACCAAACACCATCAGTCCCTGTCAAATATCATTCTTCATCAAACACCATGATTAGCCTCCAAACACCATCAGTCTCTGTCAAATATCATTCTTCATCAAACACCATGATTAGCCACCAAACACCATCAGTCCCTGTCAAATATCATTCTTCATTAAACACCATGATTAGCCTCCAAACACCATCAGTCTCTGTCAAATATCATTCTTCATCAAACACCATGATTAGCCACCAAACACTATTAGTTCCTGTCAAATATCATTCTTCATCAAACACCATGATTAGCCTCCAAACACCATCAGGCCCTGTCAAATATCATTCTTCATCTAACACCATGATTAGCCACCAAACACTATTAGTTCCTGTCAAATATCATTCTTCATCAAACACCATGATTAGCCACCAAACACCATCAGTCTCTGTCAAATATCATTCTTCATCAAACACCATGATTAGCCACCAAACACCATCAGTCTCTGTCAAATATCATTCTTCATCAAACACCATGATTAGCCACCAAACACCATCAGTCTCTGTCAAATATCATTCTTCATCAAACACCATGATTAGCCACCAAACACCATCAGTCTCTGTCAAATATCATTCTTCATCAAACACCATGATTCAGACACCATTATTTTTCAACATCATCATTCTCAATCATCAGTCATAAATAGGCAATATTGATCAAACACATCATCCAACAACATCATTCTCTCCTAAGCACAGTCATTCTCCATCACACACCATCATTGTCTAAAAACAAACAGGCAGTCTTTATCAAACACATCATCCAACATCATTCTCTCCCAAGCACAGCCATTCTCCATCAAACGGTATCATTCTCCCCCAAACACCCTCATCCTCCACCAGACATCATTCTTCATAGAAAAGCATTGTTCTCCACCAAACATTCCTCCTCATCAAGCACCATCATTCTCCAGCAAGCGCCACCGCCACTCTACCAAACACCATTTTTCTGTTTTCTCCAAACAACAACGTTTTTCATCATGCAACGGTATTCACCACCAAATATCATCCCCACCAAACACTGATTGACACTGTATTCATTTATCTTTCATCTATGTTTTGGTGGAGCACCATGATCATTTTCTTTGAAGCTTTGCAGGCTTTACTCTGTTGTTTCCATCTAAAGGAATGAGCCTCAGATCAGATTTATCAGAGAATAAAATAGCTCCATCTCCAGGTCAGATATCTTCATTAACATTCTGCCAGGGCACTCAGCTCACATGCATAGCAACTCCATTTGGATTCAGAGCGTGACAAGTGCAGTTTAGACAAATGGTTTTCCTTAGAGCAGTGAGTGTGTGCGTATATGTGTGTCTGAGAGAGCCTGGGTGATGGGGAGACCGAGAGAATGTGTGTGTGTGTTTGTGAGACCATCTGTTCCACTTTCAACTGTGTCTCTCACATCAAAAACTCCAAAAAGTCTCTGTGTAAACAAAATGGCTTCTGTGTGTGTCTGTGAGGGCTGGAGGGTTTTGTTATTGACCTGAGACGGATCTCACTTGGGTGGAGGGATAATGTGCAGAATGCAGATTTGACTGGAGGGAACTGATTCTAGACCAGCAGAATCATCTTCAGCTTGCTTCTAATGATCTGGAGACCGCTTGATAGTTTCATGTAGTTTTTTCCCCAGGATTAGCTGTATCTAGAACGGCTTCTGAGAGTGTGCGTATGAGTATTAGTTCTTGGCTTTGTTGTGACATTGCTGTATGACCAGTGGATGCTATAGTGAGGTCTCTTATGTCCACACTGGTTCAGTGCTCTTCACCAAATACCATCATTAACCACCACACAAGAACATTAACCACCAGCACAGACCTAGTAGTGTGTAATACCTCCACGAGCACCAGTAACAGCTGCGATTGAATTTGGCACGGAGTGGACAGGTTTCTAGATGTAGGCCACATCAGTGTGGAGAATTGAGAAGTTGGGCCAGATTTGGTAGTTGCCTTCCCTGCACAATTCTGAGGAGAGTTTCCTGTAGACTGGGATTGGTGCCACTGCTGGTAGACCCATATGACTGTACGCTTCCGTACATCTGCAAATCCAGCTACTGCTCTAACACTATGGTTTTTGGCTCACCCAAATGCTATCACTCCTTTAGGCCAATCATTAACATCTTTGGAGCCATTTTCCACACATGGAGTGAGACATTCACTGTACCACCTCTTCTCAATCTTTGAATCCGGTCACACACCCAAGGCTTTTTAAAGCTCCATCATCCTTGTGCAACACCATCTGCAGGAGCCGAGAATTGCTGCCACCGTAAACACACTTTACATCAGCATTCAGAAGAAATTTAGCTGTTTAGAGATGGAAAGGACAAGTTAAATGAATGTGAAACTCCAGATGGCTCAGACAGGTGCAGCAAACAGGGACAGTGTTTATGTTTGTTGGTGTTTGCTGGAGAATTTTAGTTAGTGAGCTGGAGCTTCCAATTTTTTAGCATACACCACCATTTCCACCTAACACAAAAGCATTTCATCAAACACTTTAAACAATCTTACTACCACTTGTGTGTGTATATGTTGGGTGGGGTCAGGTTGGTGCTACATTGTGGGGACCAAAACCTGTTCATATATACTGATATTGTAGGTATTGTATAACTTTCTTCCTTGCAGGGACAAATCATTTAATGTTGAGTTCATGGTAAGGTTGGGGTTGGGGTTGGTCTAGTTCAGGTCCAGGTTGTGAGATAACAGTTTTGACGGGATGTCAAAGACATCTTTATGTAATAATATCAGTGATATTGCAGAGATGTCTACTACAGTTAGCATGCTAACCAGCTAGCCTCGCCAATCCTGTCTGTACTTACACTTTGCACCTGAAGAGGTGATAGTGAGTCACTGTAGCATTGTTTTTCCATCAGTCCAACATGAGAGAATAAAGAAATAGCACAGCCCCAAGACTGAACTCCAAACTCTTGTCCGTGATGTTTGGGTGGGTCTCCAGGATGACAATGAATAGAAGCCCATGTAATGGCCCCACAGTTCCCAGAAACATGTATGTGTGACGCATTGTAAATTTGGACTTTTTAGTGGTCATTGATCTTAAATGTTTCACCTTTTTCATTACCACACACCTGCCATAAATGTCTAATGCTTCTTAAGCAATGCATCACCCAGCAGTTCACCTGAGATTTCACAACACTCCTAATCCTGTGAGTGATGAAAATGCTAAATACTTGTAACAATGAGCAAATAATGACTTTTGTCAACCGGCAAGAACAAAGAGCTGAATAGTAATGAATTCAGAGGGCTTTTTTTGTAGCTCCCGAAAATATGAATATGCATGAGTATGCAAATGCGCACTTAGCCGTAATCAAAACAAACGATGATCAAGCTTTGCGTTTTTACGCCGGTCGCCACTGATTGTGGTTAACGAGCAATTTACATGAGCAACAATGTTAATGACCACAACAAGAAGCGGCGTGTGGGAGATAATGGGGGTATACGTATGGAAAAGTGCTGAACTAATAACAGCTTGCGTGTTAGGAGCTTATGGGGGAAAGTGCAACTTACAGGGACTTCAGCAGATTTTAATTTTCCTCTTATCTGAGAGACAAAAAGGCTGTTGATTCCTCAAGCATTTCTGATGACCTAGCATAAGGTAATACTGCATTGAAGGCAGTGTTGACTGTAGTTGATCAGGCATGCTAATTCCTTTGCTATGAAATCAACAGGAGCCATAAAACTAATAATAATAATAATAATAGTTTACACTTCTATAGCGCCTTTCACAAACCCAGGGACTCTTTACAAACACAATAATAAACCAACACACAAACAAACAAAAAAATTATCATGAAGAATGAAAATGTTTAGAGAAAAGATACGTTTTTAAGCGAGATTTGAAGATGGAAAGAGAGGGTGAAGTGCGTATAGATGAAGGTAGGGAGTTCCAGAGTGTGGGGGCAGCAACACTAAATGACCTGCCAGCCATAGAGGAAAGCCTGAACCTAGGAACAGCCAGGAGACCAGAGTCAGAAGACCTTAGCTTACGTGATGGGACGTACGGATGTAGGAGGGCTCACAGATAGGTGGGTGCTAGGCCGTGTAGGGCTTTAAAGGTCAGGAGAAGGATCTTATAGTGGATACCCTCTGTAACTGGTAGCCAGTACAGCTGAAGAAGGATGCGGGTGATGTGCGCAGACTTCTTGGTGCGGACTAAGACTCTGGCTGCGGAGTTTTGAATGTACTGCAGGGGGCAAAGTGTTTTGGAGGGTAGACCATGGAACACAGCATTGCAATAATCTAGCCTAGATTAAGTAAATGCATGAACCAGAGTCTCAGCATCTTTCGAAGTAAGCAGTGGGCGGAGCCTAGCAATATTGCGAAGATGAAAAAATGCAGACTTTGTCAGAGATGTAATATGGGAAGCAAAACTGAGGCAAGGGTCAAACAGAACACCAAGGTTCCGCACAGTAGTGGACGGGGTAACTGGTGTGTCATTAACAACAAGCACACAGTCGGAGTAAGCAGAGGCAGCTGTCTTAGTACCAACAATCATAAATTCAGTTTTTTTGCTATTAAGTTTCAGAAAAGTAGCATTCAACCAGTTTGTTAACTCCTGAATGCAGTGCAGCAGTGAGGAAGGTGGTAAAGATTCAGTGGGTTTGAGGCTAAGGTAAATCTGAATATCATCAGCATAACAATGAAAATTGAGGATAGGATCCATTTAACAATGAAAATGCATCTGCACAGTTGCAGGGACAGATCCAGTTTCTGAAGTCCTCAAATACACTCATAGTTACACTCAGAAGGAAGTGTGTGACTGCAATGCTATGGGTAAAAAAGATTAAGGTTACCAGGGCCAATAAATGATGATAAATGTAGACTGATATGGGCAACATTTACTCAGCTACACATACAGAAGTAGTGTCTCTCAGTATGGCGTCCAGCATGGACGGACCAGCATACCAGATGTCTTGGCATGGAGTTGTAGAGGTTCCTAATGGTGTTCTGTGATAATCCATCCCATGCAGCTTGAATTCCCTCACACAGTTCCTGCAGATTGTGCGGTAGGAGAAGAGTTGGAGTGACACCAGGCCTTCTGGACACATGACACGAGACAACAAACCATTTATCTTGGCACTGACCACGGTGCCTCCACACACAGACACGTTGGTCGTCTCCACAAAGACAAAAGTGGGACTTGTCACTGAAGATGACCTGCTGCCATTCTGAGCCACTCTGGCGCGACACCATTGCAATCGTCGACGCTGTAACGTCACTGCAATGGTTTGAGTGCATGTAGTCCTGTGTCCTCCAGCTGTCTGTCAACGGTGCTGGCACTATCAGGATGACTAACGGAGGGCATCACTGCTCGTTTAATGTCCGCAATCATGACTGTTGGGTCAGTCAGGTATAGCGGTAAGACCCCTCCTTGTTTACGTCACATGGGAATCATTTGTATGCCTCATGATGCCAAACCCACCCACCAAGTTTCATCCCTTTGGTTTTAATCCTTCTGGGTGCAGCTGTGTCTGGAACTAGTTTTTTGCCGATGTGTGTGATTTGAAATGTCAGCCCAGACGTATACAATGTTTCTACATAGCTGCATAAACTCAGCATGACATAAACCAGCAATATCCGTATAGAAGTGTTGTAAGTTCCTTAAGATTTCCCTGATTTTCAGTGAAAAGTAAATTGGTGCTTTGATTGTGGGTGATTGACAGTAGGCTTGAAGCTTCACTTTGCCTTTTTATACATGCTGCTTTCTGATCAGATGGCATAAGATGAATCTGTGCTTTCAGAAGAGGATCTGATTGCAGTTCTCTGCTATTTTTAGCCCGCTTGTCCACAGTGATTGCTAGCAGGTTTTTTTTCACAGCTGCTGGCGCTAACAAAAACGACTACTGTCAAAAATACATTACGGCGTTCCCGGGGCTGCGTGCGTGCTACAAACCTGGCTCAGGTCACCAGGCTGTGGGTTTATTTTCCTGCAAATACCATCTGCATGAACCCTTGGCTGACGTGAGCCTGAGTGACATCGCTTTAAATTGGTTTGTGTGAGTGGATGAGTGTGTGAGGGAGGGAATTGGGCAATTGTAAAGAGAAAAGTTGCTTAGAAAAGACTTTTGCGGGGGGAGGTGTTGGGAAAGCGGCCCAATTGGGCGTGAAATAGCTAAGTTGCTACCTCGTAGATGATTTTTTGTTGTTGTTTTTGTTGTTTTTGAAAGGCTTTGGATTTGAACATGGAAACTGCGCTCTGAGAGTGTTAGCTGGGAAGAGATGAGGGGGATATTAAAGCTGACCCCATGTTCTCCTTTCAGAAAGCCTTTTTCCTCCTAATATTGGTGCTTTCTCTTTCTCACTCATCATGTATCTATCATCATCACGTATCTATCACCGTCTCTTCCTCTCCCCCTTTCTCTCTTCTCTCTCTCGCGCTCTCTGTGCCTTGTGATGTCTCTGATAAATTTAGTTTCCACTTGAATGGTTAAGTTAATGCAGGAACAGAAAAGTTTCAGATTAAACATTTTCCAAATCACAGGAAACATCGTTCTCTGTCAGCACAGATGTGCTTCAGCTGGGTGAACTGCCTTTTGTTCTAATATTGTTAAGAGCTTCTGAGACTCGCTCTCTGTGATTTTTGGAATATATTTTTCTGTGGCTGTGGTATGGTAATTTTCCAACGCTATCATACTTCATCAGACATCATCCTCCAACACCATTATTCTCAACCAAGCCCTATTCTCTGACACCTTCATTCTCCATCAAGCTCGATCATCCCTTTGCACCATCAGTCTCCACCTAACACCAACATTCTTCAACACCACCATACTCCATCAATGACCTTCGTCCTCCAGCACCATCATTCTCCGTCAAGCACTATCATCCTCTTGCACCATCAGTCTCCACCTAACACCAACATTCTTCAACACCACCATACTCCATCAATGACCTTCGTCCTCCAGCACCATAATTCTCCGTCAAGCACTATCATCCTCTTGCACCATCAGTCTCCACCTAACACCAACATTCTTCAACACCACCATTCTTCATCAATGACCTTCGTCCTCCAGCACCATCATTCTCCGTCAAGCACTATCATCCTCTTGCACTATCAGTCTCCACCTAACACCAACATTCTTCAACACCACCATACTCCATCAATGACCTTCGTCCTCCAGCACCATCATTCTCCATCAAGCACTATCATCCTCTTGCACTATCAGTCTCCACCTAACACCAACATTCTTTAACACCACCGTTCTTCAATGACCTTCGTCCTCCAGCACCATCATTCTCTATCAAGCACTATCATCCTCTTGCACTATCAGTCTCCACCTAACACCAACATTCTTCAACACCACCGTTCTTCATCAATGACCTTCGTCCTCCAGCACCATCATTCTCTATCAAGCACTATCATCCTTTTGCACCATCAGTCTCCACCTAACACCAACATTCTTCAACACCACCATACTCCATCAATGACCTTCGTCCTCCAGCACCATCATTCTCCGTCAAGCACTATCATCCTCTTGCACCATCAGTCTCCACCCAACACCAACATTCTTCAACACCACCATACTCCATCAATGACCTTCGTCCTCCAGCACCATCATTCTCCATCAAGCACTATCATCCTCTTGCACTCAGTCTCCACCTAACACCAACATTCTTCAACACCACCATACTCCATCAATGACCTTCGTCCTCCAGCACCATCATTCTCCATCAAGCACTGTCATACTTTTGCACCATTAGTCTCCACCTAACACCAACATTCTTCAACACCACCATACTCCATCAATGACCTTCGTCCTCCAGCACCATCATTCTCCGTCATGCACTATCATCCTCTTGCACTATCAGTCTCCACCTAACACCAACATTCTTCAACACCACCATACTCCATCAATGACCTTCGTCCTCCAGCACCATCATTCTCCATCAAGCACTGTCATACTTTTGTACCATTAGTCTCCACCTAACACCAACATTCTTCAACAGTATCATTCTCCATCAATGACCTTCGTCCTCCAGCACTATCGTTCTCCATCATGCACTATCATCCTATCAGTCTTCACCAAACACAAACTATCTCTGACACCTTCATTCTCCACCAAACACTTGCATTTTTCATCATGTATCATCATGCTTCAGCTCCATCAGACTCCACAAAAACACTTTTAGTCTCCACCAAACATCAACATTCTCCCACAAACACCATCATTCCTCATTAAACACCAACATTCTTCAACACCATCATTCTCCATCAATGACCTTCTTCCTTCAGCACCATCAGTCTCTACCTAACACCAACATTCTTCAACATCACCATTCTCCATCAGTGACCTTCATCCTCCAGCACCATCATTCTCCATCAAGCATTATCATCCTTTTGCACCGTTTGTCTCCACCTAACACCAACATTCTTTAACACCATTATTCTCCATCAGTGGCCTTCATTCTCCAGCACTATCATGCTCCATCATGCATCATCCTATCAGTCTCCACCAAACACCTGCATTCTTCCTCATGTATCGTCATCCTTCTGCTCCATCAGGCTCCACCAAAATACTTTTAGTCTCCCACAAACACCATCATTCCCCATTAAACACCAACATGCTTCAACACCAATATTCTGCATCATTCTCCCATAATTCTTTGTCACATATTTTTTTTGCTCCAAACACCAACAGTCTACATCAATCACCGGTATTAATCACTATAAGCTAATGTTTGTATATTGTTTAAAAGAAGATCTGAAAAGCTATTCCAGTAAGCGTAATAGGCAGGACATCCCAGAGGCTCCAGATGACCATACACGGGTATGGCACCAACCCAAACCAGGGTTTGTTGGTGTTTGTTGAAGAATTTGGGGTCAGTAAGCTTTTAGCCTTAGATGCATTTTACCCTGTAAAATATTTAAGTGGTCCCTAATGACATGCTAGGTCCTCCCCAAACCAGGAGAACTGGGGAAAGTATTCTGCTTCAAAACACTAGCAGCACTGGCTGCATATGCATGGAAGCCTCCTGCACTGGATTGTGCTTCAGATATGCTAGTGCTTCTAACCACTCTGGCATGCCACGCATTGCCAACCAAGTCAAACAAGTAGAGTAAAGGTCAAATAGTTGCCATTTTCCTACTGTTAAAGAGGAGCGACCTTGCGCCATCTCTTTTTCTTTGTAACTCCATGTTTACCTCAAGTTCTCTTTGAAAGATAAACAGCCTGTATTGCCTTCTTTGTGACGACTTTCTTTCAACCCACGTGACATGAAAGCCTAGTAGTTCAAAGACACAACACATGTATTTAGTATATATTTATCATAATTAAAAATTATTAAAGAAAGAAAGTATTTTATTTATTATATACCTAGTTTGTTTTCTGAAATCCAGAACAGATTCACACTGCGCACATACACATGTACCCATGTTGTGGGGACCTTTCCTGTAAATGATTGCATTTTAGGGTAAGGGTAAAGTTAGGGTTAGGATCAGGGTTACAGCAGGGTAAGGATAAGGTTTGGGTATGGTTATGGTAAGGTGAGGATTAAGTTTCGGGTACAGGTAAGGTTACAGTTACATTTGGGGTAGGGGTAAAGTTGGTTAGGTTGGGGTAAGCGTAATGCTAGTGCTGGAGTTAGGGTAACAGTAAGTGTTAGGTTTAGGGTTAGGGTTAGATTTGGGGTAAGGTTTAGAGTTTGGGGTTGTATTTGGGTTGGGGTAAGGGTAAGGTTAGTGTAGATCTTAGGATAAGGATTAGGTTTGGGGTTAGCGTTAGGGTTAGGCTAGGTTTGGGGTCAGGGTTAGGGTAAAGTTAAGTTTAGGATAAGGGTCTGGCTAGTAGTGGTCCTGGTTAAGGTTTGGTTATTCTCCAGGAACTGAATGGAAGTCTGGGTAAAATCCCCACAGTTCACATAAACAAGACTGTGTGTGTATGTGTGTTTGCCTTCACTGATTACCAATAGGTGGCAGCAGATTACAAGGGCTTTAATGAAAGTGGAGTCACATTCACACATCACTTCACTCCTCTCACTCTCTCACTCTCTCCCTCCCACCCCACCCCGCGTCTTTCTTTGTTTCTCTCCTCACGTCTTTCCCTCTCCCTCTGAGTTTCTCCTCATCTGTTTGGATGGTTTGCATAATGTGGATGAGCTTCTGTCTCTCTCTCTGTCTCTCTGTGCTGGATGTATTTAGTGTAGTGTAGTTCTTGAGTCCATGCTGGTGTCCCTGCAGTGCTGTGTCTTACATAAGAGACAAGCCTAACCTGCTACATCTCTCTCTCACGCACACACACACACACACACACACACCCCGCCCCACACACACACGCGGTGTGTTGCTGAAACGGTTTTACTAATTGATTGTGTGTCCTTGGACACTTGATTGCTTTGTCATGTTTTGACTTAACTCAGAAATAGGAGCTCAACACTCTCTCTCACGTACTCTCTCGCTCTCTCTCAGCCTTTCTCTCCCTCTTTCCCTCTTATTATCTCTCTTTCACTTGTTCTTTTCTTCTCTTATTTTTTCTTCCTCCCTCTTTCTCCCTCCCCATGTCTTTCTTTTTCGCTCTATAGCTGTCCTTATCTCACTCTTTCCTTTTCTCCTTCTCCTTTTCCTTCCTGCTTTCTTGTTTCTCTCTCTTTCTCTCTAATCCTGCTCTGTCTCTCATTCTCTATCTCTTCCCTTTCTCTCCCTATTATCTCTTTATTTTAATTGTTCTTTCTTTTCTACATTTTTCGCTTGTTCTTTGTCTCTTGCCTCTGTCCCCCTTTCCCTCTTTCTCTTTCTCTCTTGCTTTTTCATTCTCTTTAACCTCTCTCCCCATGTCTTTCATTTTTGCTCTATATCTGTTCCCATCTCACGCCTTCCTTTTCTCCTTCTCGTTCCAGCTCTCTCATTCCTCTCTATCTTGCTTTGTCTGTCTTTCTCTCTGTCCCCCTGTCTGTCCCTATTATCTTTCTCTTTCCCTCTTTCTTTCTTTTTTTCCTTTTTTGTTCTTTCTTTTCTGTCTCTGCCCCCCTTTCTCTTTATCTTTCTTTCTTACCTTACTTTTACTTTCTCCATTTGTACCTTCCTCTCTCTCCTACCATGTCTTTCATTTTCACTGTATATCTTACCCCACCTCACACCACCCCCACTTCTCCTTCCTGCTTTCTCACTCTTCTCTGCTCTGTCTCTCTTTCCCTTTCTCTCCTCACCCCCTCCACTAGGCTTCTCTGACATGTATGGGCAGTGTTTACTATAAATATCATATACTGTGTATGAAATAGATGCTGGGATATTTATTTATTTATTTGTGCAGCCATGCTGGAAAGATATAAGGCAGAAGTCACTTGACCTCGCTCTGAAATGATTATGGGATGTTCTGCACTGTAGTTGTGTGTTGCACAAAAACACATCTATAAAAATAACATGCCACTTAAAGGAGCGATGTGTAAAATGTAGAGGGCCTCTATTAGCAGGAATAAATATAATATATAAAACTATTAGTTGTCATTAGTGTATAAATTACCCATAACTAAAATAATTGTGCTTTTGTTTATTAGTAGCCCTTTAAACCTATGTGAGAACAGGTCGTCTTCTAACAGAGGCTGCCAGGTAGAGCCGGAATGTTGCTACTGCAGTTTGGCGGTAGAGAGAACCTTTCACGGAGTGGCATCACAATTAGCTGGAAGACATATCCCTTGTGGAAAACTCCTACCGCAGAACATTTATCAGTAGCTCTGTGCATATCCATATTAAAACTACTAGAGTAAAATCAGCTCCTTATTTTCCCGCTGTCATGTTTGTATTTTCCCATTACATGTTAAAGTTATTATAATGCCTCAGGTGTCAGAATATAACCACAGCATTGCTTAACGTGGTGTGGGAAATTTGAGCAAGAACCTGGTGAATGTCCTAATCTGAAAATTCTCCCAGCATAAAAGGAATAGTAGATTGTTCTGATGGGCTAAATCAGCATCACTGCTATTGCTTATCGGAGTTACTACGCCGTACTAATGATATGGGCGTGCTGGGTAGAACTTCTCGATGAGTGGAGTGAATGGCTAACAATAGCTGCTGGATAACAAAATTTGAGAACCCAAACTTTGACAAAAAGGAGTTTTAAAGAATCAGAACATGAAAAACCTAAATGAAAGCTTGACTATGTAGCTAACTGATAAATAGGTATCGAGGTTAGTCATGGTGACTTAGCATTCAGCCCTAAGAAACAGCTGGGACGTTGCTGTATCTTAATTTTAGCTGGATATTTAGTCACTGAGACTGCACCTGTGCTGCCCTCTCTGGTGGAAATAGGAACTGCCTATATTTATCTCTATTG
>JAMWET010003263.1:212500-232500 GCA_024036415.1 Prochilodus magdalenae
GTGGACCCGAGAGACTTCTTCATTATCTCATGTTGGACTGATGGAAGACATTGCAGTGATTAACTATTGCCTCTTTGGGTACAAAGTGGTATTACAGACAGCTAGGCTAACCGGTTAGCATGCTTATTTCAGTAGATATGTGTACACATCACTGATACTTAGACATCATATACAAAGTGGCATTATGAGACAGGACAGACCATGGCTAGCAGGTTAGCATGCTAACTTTAGTACTTATCTATACAATAACACTGATACATAGACGTCCTTTACAAAGTGGTATTACAGACAGCTAGCTAACTGGTTAGCATGCTAATTACAGTAGATATGTCTACACATCACTGATACTTAGACATCATATACAAAGTGGCATTATGAGACAGGACAGACCACAGCCAGCAGGTTAGCATGCTAGCTTCAGTAGTTATCTATACAATAACACTGATACATAGACGTCCTTTACAAAGTGGTATTACAGACAGCTAGCTAACTGGTTAGCATGCTAATTACAGTAGATATGTCTACACATCACTGATACTTAGACATCATATACAAAGTGGCATTATGAGACAGGACAGACCACAGCCAGCAGGTTAGCATGCTAGCTTCAGTAGTTATCTATACAATAACACTGATACATAGACGTCCTTTACAAAGTGGTATGACAAGGCAGGACAGACCAGGGCTAGCTTGTTAGCATGCTAATTTCAGTAGCTATCTGATACATAGATAGATAGATAGATAGATAGATAGATAGATAGATAGATAGATAGATAGATAGATAGATAGATAGATAGATAGATACTTTACTGATCCCAAAGAAAATGTAGTAATCGATCTATACAATAACACTGATACATAGACATCCTGTACAAAGTGGTATTACGAGGCTGGGCAGGCTGGGGCTGGTTAGTATACTAACTTGAGTAGATATCTCTACAGTATAATATATAGATATCTTTGACATACTATCAGAACTACTATTTCATCTCATTCTGTTGATAATTTTATTTTGGAATGTTTGGAAACTACAATTCTCACATATGACTCACATATTGCCCCGTTAAGAATAGAGCTAGTGTGTAGGACAAGCTCTCACAAGTAGGTTTTACAAGCTTCAGTTCGTTTGGGTGCATAACTCCTAGGGAGTTATGACAGACACTATGGACATTTTAACAAGGAGTTCTGCTTTAAGAGACTTATAAGTCACTAGCATACATAGACACATAGTGTGCACTACCATGCCGTACTCTAGAGAAGGGGTTCAGTTTCCTGCTTTGGCAGGCATGTGAATATTTAGACTCTCTTGGGAAAGACTGCCAAGCAGTATGCTTTCTTTCCACTGAAACATAATTAGATTGTCTGTCATGATTAGAGTGTCTAGATTATGTTGTTAATTGCTTTATGTATCCGGTGCTCCCCCCAAAGGGAGCTCCTGCATGCATGCAGCTGGAGTTCCAGAATGTGACGCTCATGTGTTAGCAGTAGACGGATAACAGCAAACCGATTATTCCATTGTTTTACATGTAGCCGTGCATACTGGAGCTGTTAACAAAGCACTAGTGCTAATCTTACGACTAACACTGGAGTTAACTTGTTGAGGAGGATTGTTGATTGTTGGCTCCTCCTGAGAGGTTCATTTGTTACAGTGTCTAAAGCCACAAAATCAAGTGGAGCATGATGATTTAGCAAGTGATAGTGGTAGCTATGCTAATTGGTGGGCTATAAGCTTTTGTTGTTTGTTAGCATCATTAGCCTCGTAGTTCTGGTGTAAAACAAAGAGCATACGCATGTCTTGATTGATTAAGTACATTTGGGATGAAGAAAGGACTCTAGCAAAGCCACGTCTCACAGTCCCAAAGCATACCCTGCTGGGAACGTTGGTGAGAAAGGAAGCCAACACGCCAAAGTGTTAATAATGTTTCTGATCTCAGCCGTGATAACAGGATGTTCTGCGCTGCATCGTAAATCAAACTGGACACAACACACAGCAGTAATTGATGGTTTGTGACTAGCACAGTCGCAAAGCTAGGTGCTTTTTGAAGACTAACTTCAAGCCCAAAATACACCACGAAGCTGGGGCACCGAACAGAAATGCATAGTAGCATATTGTGGCTTTTTTTTCAAATTCAAAATGAATTAAATTGTGTATTTTCATTGGCTTCTCCCCATGTGGGTGTGCATCATGTAAGTAGTAAAATGCAAACTGTGTATTTGTAGATATTAGCTTCAAAAAGGTAACATGGAAAAATCTTTTTGACATTTCCTTTTCCTTTCCTACTGGTCTGACCCTATGAAATGATGTTGTTAGGGTTTTATTGATACCAATATGGACAGAGATACTGGTTATCGTTAAAAACCACTTACTGGTATTGACATTGTAATTTGGTGCTGCAGAATTCATGCGGAAGGGCTGTGGTGATCACCATGCAGTTGTAAATACAATCACCATTGTAAAACAAAGTTGCACCCAGAAGGAATCGACTGACAGGAATGAAACTTTGTAGGTAGATTTGAAATCATGAGACATACGAATGAATCAAGTTTCACATGCAAGTGAGGAGCAGTGATGCCCTCCATTAGCCATCCTGTTAGTGCCAGCATCACTGGCAGATGGCTGCATAACACAGGACTACATGTAGGCAGAACGTTACAACGACTGCCCCTTACTTCACGCCACTGTCATTAAAGTCTGCAATGGTGTTGTGCCAGGCTGGCATGGAGTGACTCAGAATGGCAGTGAGTTATCTTCACTGACGAGTCCCTCTTTTGTCTTGGTGGAGACAACCAACGTCCAGAAGGTCTGGTGTCACTCCACCTGTACACCACAGCTCCATCCTAAGTTGTCTGGCATGTTGGGTTAGCAAACATTGTGGCCTGACGCAATGCTGAGAGGCTCAACTGTATGTGTATCTCAATAAATAGTTCGGACTTTGATTTTTAATTAGACTCAGGAAGCATTTTCTGATTAAGACATTTCAATTGTCAAACTGTCCCACCTTTTTTATGCAAGGCTATAGCTATGAAAATAAGTAGGCAACCTATATGTATGCACTACAGTAGGACACAACAAGGTAGGGCACAACAAGGTAGCACAATTCGTCACAAACCTGGGACAATTCATTACCTCTAACTAAAGCAAACATGCTACATTGCCGGTGTTTCGTCAGGTGACCCCTTTTACCTGCCACTAGTGGTTTATGTATTGACACATTACCGAGCCAATTTACAGAGGGGATGCCCTGTGCTACAGTATATTGCATTTAGCTTATTATTATGCAAGCCCTGGACTGAAAAAAATTGTTGCCTTGTGAGTTTAAGTGCTAGTTACTCCCTTGCACAAGATGATCAGGCTATAAATGACAGCTGGATATGTGTCGGGATTCATAGATTGAAAAAAGGTGGTACAATGCGGTGAACATCTCATTCCCTGTGTAGAAAATGAGTTGGAATGCAGATGTTAATGATGGGCAATAAAAGTGATTGCATTTGGGCGTGCCAAAGGTGTGAAGGAAGTAGCTGGATTTGCAGGTGTGTGGAAGCGTATGGTCATTTGGTTTAAAAATCCCAGTCTAGAGGAAACTCTCCTCAGAATTGTGCAGGGAGGGCATCTACCAAATCTGGCCCAACTGCTCAATTCTTTTGAACATTGATGTGGCCTACATCTAGAAACTCAGATCCCAGCTGATGTACGTGCTTGGGAAGGTATTAGATGCTATTAGTTTCAGTCACAGGTGAGCTTCTTGTATAGCTCCTTATTAGATATAGTATGGATGCTTTCATTTATGTAACACATATGGGTCACATTACATATAACTGCTTTTGTATGTGCAGTGTATAGGGGACATATTACTGCACGTAGCACTTAGATATGTATAATGCATATGGGGCTTGGAATGATAAGCTGGCTGTTTTATCTATGCAGTCTCTTATCTAATTGGTATTTGCACTCTTAGGCGCAGCTAAGCTCAGCTTTGTGCCTGTGTGTTTATGTTTGTGGCTTGGCTAGATAGCACTGTCAGGCTGGTGGCATTTTACTCCCATAACTCTTCTCTGAACAGGTTTTGGAGTTATTATTTTTGTGTGTTATTGTGTGTGTGTGTGTGTGTGTGTGTGCACATGAGCTGCATGTACACTGCAGGAGGACACACACAGAGTCTCCCAGTCTTTTCTGCGCTGACCTTTACATTTCCATTAGGCCGTTGTTGCTGTGCCGTTGTATTTTGTTGTTGTGTTTGCAGTAAATAGTAAACCACAATCTCATAAATGACCTTTTCCTACAACGAGTCTCCTCGGGAGAAAATAACACACTGCAGCTGAACACACACTTCGCAGGGAAACGGCTCCAGCAGCTGTGTGGAGGCGTGTAGGATTTTTAGGGTCGAACATGTCTATACATGTGAGGCTGGTTTATGCATCATGGTGGCATAACTGCTACACTACAGCCAGCGCATGGGGGCTGTTACGCTGTGGCCCCTAATGTCTTTGCTGAACTCTTTATATGGCTGCTTTCAAACGGAACACTCCTGTGTAGCCGCTATAACCTAAAGTTGGGATGCTGTGCAAAATGTAAATTATGTAAATCATTAAAGCCCTACATTTCGTTCAAAATAGTACAAAGACAGCTTGAGTTACAACATAAGTACCAGTCAAACGCTTAGACGCACCCAACTAAATGGATGACTGTGGTTATTTTAAAGACTCTACAGGTTTACTTTAAGTGAGATGTCTGAAACAGTACATATCCTGATATACCACATATGCTCTTGATGTACCACAGTATTGTTATATTTGCTGTATCTTTTTTACACAATTTAAAAGCTCTTTGTTACTCTTTCAGTTTAGTGAATATTCATGTTGGACAGACCAATAGAATTGGTCCATAATGTAAATATGAACCTACAGGGGTTGGACAACAAAACTGAAACACCTGTCATTTTAGTGTGGGAGGTCTCATGGCTAAATTGGACCAGCCTGGTGGCCAATCTTCATTAACTGCACATTGCACCAGTAAGAGCAGAGTGTGAAGGTTCAGTTAGCAGGTAAGAGCACAGTTCTGCTCAAAATATTGCAATGCACACAACATTATTGGTGACATACCAGAATTCAAAAGAGACAAATTGTTGGTGCACGTCTTGCTGGCGCATCTGTGACCAAGACAGCAAGTCTTTGTGATGTATCAAGAGCCACGGTATCCAGGGTAATGTCAGCATACTACCAAGAAGGACGAACCTCCACCAGCATCACGTAGTGACCTGGCCACTATCCTGCAAGAAGAATGGCTTAAACTCCCTCTGACCACTGTGCAGGACGCAGTATATGTCATTCCCAAGACCAACTGACGCTGTATTGGCCGCAAAAGGAGGCCCTACACCATACTAATAAATGATTGTGGTCTAAAACCAGGTGTTTCAGTTTCATTGTCCAACCCCTGTACATTGCAAGTTAAGAAAGCTGTTTATGTAAAGTTCCTGTAAAGTTTCATTTTGGAGGTTGTTTAAGGCGACTGCATGATTCCAGTGCCATTGTGTGGTTTCATGTCTTTACTTTTTTTCTAAATCATAGCATTAAGCTAAAAAGGAGCCCTTCAGTGAGCCTGCATGTCTAAACCTTTGACTGGTACTGTATATGCCCATTTTAAATTTGTCTTTCAGAAGTAAAGATGGGGAGGGCTTCACCACTCTGTAAAAGACTGTGTTTGCAACTTGTGCAACAATTCATGGATAAAGAACTTGGGAATTTCATCATCTACAGTACACAATAACATTAAAAGGTTCAGAGAATCCAGAGAAATCTCTGCATACAATAGACAAGGCCGAAAACCAGTATTGGATGGCCGTGATCTTCGGGCCCTCAGGCAGCACTGCGTTTAAAAACAGACAGAATTCTGTAGTGGAAATCCATCATCTGTCAAAACAGTTCATCGCTGCATCCACAATTGCAAGTTAGAACAATCATGCAAAGAAGAAACCATATATAAGAGATCACTCCTTTTCTGGGCCTGAGCTCATGTAGGATGGATTGAGATGATGCAACAAGTGTTCTGTTGTCCAATGAATCAAAGTTTGAAATTATATTATATTATTTTTTGGAAACATATTTGTATGACTCAAGGAGATTCGGATCAGTTCAGAGTCCAGCATGAGGGGCATTAGTGCACATGACATGAGGGACAAGCCAAGGCACCATTATTGATATACATAGGTTTTGGAGCCACTGGCACCCAGAATGACGTCTTATTCAGGGAGGGTCTTGCTTACCTCAGCAAAACATTGACAAAACACATTTTGCATGTATTACAACAGCATGGCTTCACAGTAAAACAGTCAGAGTGCTAAACCAGCCTGCCTGCATGTATTTTGGAAATAAAGGGGTTATAGTACCTTTTAACTGATAGCTTGTTTTTGTAGATTAGATAGGTTAACAGGACAATAATTAATAAGTTCAGATTGATATGGATAATCATTTTTGAGCTACACATACAGGAGTAGTGTCCCTCAGTATGGCATCAGCCCATCATACATACCGGCATGTAGTTGTAGAGGTTCCTAATGGTGTTCGCTGATAATCCATCACATGCAGCATGAACTTTCTCACACAGTTCCCGCAGATTTTGCTGTAGGGGTGGAGGTGGAGTGACAGCAGGTATTTGGTGCACTCTTGCGCTCCACTCCTGAGCTGGACTGCATGGCTATAGCTGATAGAAAAACGTCAGACTGTAGAGTCTGACCAGTCATGGTTCTGGATGAGGTGTCAGGGATGGATCACAGTAATTGTGTAGTCCAACAAACAGAAATTCTGTTGTAGTCGGTATAATGCAGAATGTTCCACATGGCTGATTCCTCATTAGTATATTGCCAGGCTTAATGCAGTCCCAGTATGAAGCAATATGATGCAGCATATCGTGCAGCCCTACCACTTTTCGTTTTAATGCCTCCCTCTGTTGATAGCAACAGATGATTTGTTTGCTTTAAGAATCAAGGTAGGAGGGAAAGAAGCCTGAATGTGTCTTGCACAAGCCACAATGAATGGCAGACCCATCTGAAGTCTTCAAGGTCCTCGATCTGTTTTTCCTTTGCATGAACATGCGCTGCTCTTGTTTTATTGATTGCTCAGGTCATGGAAGAGTGTGCAGGGACATAACTGTCTCAAAACGCAAATGCATTATGGGTCATCACCACAGTGCTCGACTACAGCTTTAAATAAAACGACTTTGAAAGGAATTCACTGAAGCCATGCATACTCCTTCATTTTCTGTACCTACTACCAGGTAAAATGTTCAGGGTTGTAGTCTTTATGACTTTTTTTTTTACCTGCCTGATACTTGGTTATTGAATACTGAAAAGTGCCATAGAAAGTCATTTTAAATGTAACATTTTAAATTGTGCTTTGATGTCCAATTTGGTGGACACTGACCAACACCCTAAGATTTGGCCCAAGAATTAAATGAGCTGGTTTGCATGGTGTACCCATGAATATTTTAATGAGCCCTGCTCTGATTAAATGGCTTAGCAGCAACAGGTCTAAACAGTCACAGGCAGGAGTACAAAATGAACCTCAACATCAACAAGAATAGTAACATAGGAATAGTTACACCCAGAAGGAAGTGTGGGATAGCAGTGCTACTGGGAAGGAAGGTAAAGCTTACCAGGAACAATAAATGATAATACATTTAGAATGATATGGGCAATATTTATTAAGCACCCACAGAAGTAGTCTCTCTCAGCTTGGCGTTAGGCCACCATGTTTGCTAGTGGAACATGCCAGACGTCTCAGCATGGAGTTGCAACCAACATTAGCTTTGAGCTGGTGTGGTGCAGCGGATAACACCACTACCCACCAGGAAGCTCCCATCCCATGTGGCAGATTGGAATTCGGTTCCCAGTCTGGGTGACTATGCTGTGCTACACCAATAAGAGTCCATGGGCAAGACTCCCTAACGCTGCATTGGCCTACCTGTAATATGGTTAACCTTGCAAGTCGCTCTGGATAAGAGCGTCAGCTAAATGCCATAAATGTAAATGCTGAACTCTTCACATGCCCAGCTGTACTGCAAGCTGATGATAGGAATAATTCTCCTTTCGTGGGTTTAATTTCAGTTTGTGTGTGTGCCCGTGTGTGCTTTTTATTTATCCTCTCTCTTTTTATTTACTTCTATAACTGACTTCTTTATCTCTCTCTCTCTGTTCAAACAACCTCAGCCTGCGCCTCGCAGCTGACTGGGGATCAGGAGCTATGCGCTGCTGCAGTTATGAATTCTTTCATAGACTATAGAATTTGGTTCTAGATACATAGGAAGGATGCTGCACAAGACGCCCTGTCCCTATGAACGGCCCTATCAATGATCTTACATATAGAGACAAGTCGTAAAATGGCCAGTGAGAGAATGCGCAAGGTATGTGTTTCTTATAAAGTGGCCAGTGAGTGGAAGCACAAGGTAGGTGTTTCTGATAAAGTGACCAGTGAGTGGAAGCACAAGGTAGGTGTTTCTAATAAAGTGGCCAGTGAGTGGAAGCACAAGGTAGGTGTTTCTGATAAAGTGGCCAGTGAGTGGAAGCACAAGGTAGGTGTTTCTGATAAAGTGGCCAGTGAGTGGAAGCGCAAGGTAGGTGTTTCTGATAAAGTGACCAGTGAGTGGAAGCACAAAGTAGGTGTTTCTGATAAAGTGGCCAGTGAGTGGAAGCACAAGGCAGGTGTTTCTGATAAATTGACCAGTGAGTGGAAGCACAAGGTAGGTGTTTCTGATAAAGTGGCCAGTGAGTGGAAGCGCAAGGTGGGTGTTTCTGATAAAGTGGCCAGTGAGTGGAAGCACAAAGTAGGTGTTTCTGATAAAGTGGCCAGTGAGTGGAAGCACAAAGTAGGTGTTTCTAATAAAGTGGCCAGTGAGTGGAAGCACAAGGCAGGTGTTTCTGATAAATTGACCAGTGAGTGGAGGCGCAAGGTAGGTGTTTCTGATAAAGTGGCCAGTGAGTGGAAGCACAAGGCAGGTGTTTCTGATAAATTGACCAGTGAGTGGAGGCGCAAGGTAGGTGTTTCTAATAAAGTGGCCAGTGAATAAAAAGTTCAAGCTAGATGCTTCCAGTAAATTGGCTAGCGAGTGGAAGTACAAGGTAGATGTTTCCAACAAAGTGGCCAGCGAGTGGAGGTTGAACACAGGTTGTTTCAAATAAAGTGGCCATTGAGCAGAAGCACTAGGTAGGCGTATCCAGTAAAGGGCACAGTAAATGTATTCAGCTCCAAACTGGCAGAGCATTGACTTTAATGCTGTGTGCGCTTGTTTGCGTGTGAAGAATCAGCCCGTGGTGAATTTAGTTGCTACTGCTAAGTCATCAGTCGATGTCTTCACTCTTCTGACACGTAGCGAGAGAGAGCGTGAGCAAGCAAAATATCCGCCCCGTTCCCCAGTTCCCCTCAGGTGTCATACAAATGATCGAGCCTAGCACAAAATGGCTTCGGCGTCCCACAATGCCTTGAGGCACCATCCAAAGCCCTGGGGATTGCCCAGTTTCTAGTGTGTCACTTTTTACTTGGAGAGGTCAGCTCGATGCAGCATAGCAGTGTTAAAATGTTCTTCCCGAACAGCAGTCCTCCATCATTACTGCTGTTTACTTTGGAACCCAGAGAGCAATCTGTTGTGAAAACATGTTTTATTTACTTTGCTCCATTTTTTTGACATTGGTACAACAGGCAAAGCTAAAACAGCATGAGTGAGCAAGCATTGGCAGTGACTGAATTTGGTGTGAGTAAAACAACTGAATATGGACCGTAATGCCTGAATGATTTTTCTCACTGGACTTGCCAGGCTGATATAGGTAACTGAGACCCCATCAATTATCATTATGCCCCCTACGTGCCTGAAATCATCACAGACGTGCCGTAAACCGTGTGGAGCAGGTGAATAGTCTTAAATGGACCTGATTATAGTTGATCATTTATTTGTTGAGGAAGATGATCCAATATTACATATCTTTGAGTGGCAAAAGATTAGCAGTGAAACTGAAGGTAAAATTAAAGTCAGGTGTTTTCAGGTTTCAGTGTCAGTACTGTTGTGTTTACTGAGATTTATCAATGTCTGATCTTCACAACACATGTTGGTGGAAGTATATCCTGGTACAAACAGAGGAGATTTCTGAGGACTTCAGAAAATGAGGTTTGATGCTTATCAAGCTGGAAAGATTTACTAACCCTTCTCTAAAGAGTTTTGACTCCACCAGTCCACAGTCAGACAGATTGTATATAAATAGAGGAAATTCAGGACCACCGTAACCCCCCCAGGAGTGGTCTACCAGCAAAGATCACTGTCAAAACAAGGTGTGCAATATTCTGCAAGGTCACAAAGGAACCCAAGGTAACTTCTTAGCAGCTGAAGGCCTTTCTCACATTGGATAATGTTACTGTTCATGAGTACGATATCATGACATCACTGAACAACAGTGGTGTGCATGGCAAAATTACAGGGGGAATTTTACTGTGTGCAGCTGACTACAGATCACATGGACAAGTCAAAAGGCTATTGAAACGATGTTTTGTGAATGGAGGAGACTGAAATAGGGCTTTTTGATTTGAAAAAGAAGGGCACAATGCATTCCAGCATAGGAACCCTTGTTCTATCAGGGGAAACATGGTGGTGGTAGTATCATGGTTTAGGCCTGTTATGCTGAAACACGGTGGTGGTAGTATCATGGTTTAGGCGTTATGCTGAAACACGGTGGTGGTAGTATCATGGTTTAGGCCTGTTATGCTAAAACACGGTGGTGGTAGTATCATGGTTTAGGCCTGTTATGCTGAAACACGGTGGTGGTAGTATCATGGTTTAGGCGTTATGCTGAAACACGGTGGTGGTAGTATCATGGTTTAGGCCTGTTATGCTGAAACACGGTGGTGGTAGTATCGTGGTTTATTCCTGTTATGCTGAAACACGGTGGTGGTAGTATTATGGTTTAGGCCTGTTATGCTGAAACACGGTGGTGGTAGTATCATGGTTTAGGCCTGTTATGCTGAAACACGGTGGTGGTAGTATCATGGTTTAGGCCTGTTATGCTGAAACACGGTGGTGGTAGTATCATGGTTTAGGCCTGTTATGCTGAAACACGGTGGTGGAAGTATCATGGTTTAGGCCTGTTATGCTGAAACACGGTGGTGGTAGTATCATGGTTTAGGCCTGTTATGCTGAAACACGGTGGTGGTAGTATCGTGGTTTATTCCTGTTATGCTGAAACACGGTGGTGGTAGTATCATGGTTTAGGCCTGTTATGCTGAAACACGGTGGTGGTAGTATCATGGTTTAGGCCTGTTTTGCTGAAACACGGTGGTGGTAGTATCATGGTTTAGGCGTTATGCTGAAACACGGTGGTGGTAGTATCATGGTTTAGGCCTGTTATGCTGAAACACGGTGGTGGTAGTATCGTGGTTTATTCCTGTTATGCTGAAACACGGTGGTGGTAGTATTATGGTTTAGGCCTGTTATGCTGAAACACGGTGGTGGTAGTATCATGGTTTAGGCCTGTTATGCTGGAACACGGTGGTGGTAGTATCATGGTTTAGGCCTGTTATGCTGAAACACGGTGGTGGTAGTATCATGGTTTAGGCCTGTTATGCTGAAACACGGTGGTGGAAGTATCATGGTTTAGGCCTGTTATGCTGAAACACGGTGGTGGTAGTATCATGGTTTAGGCCTGTTTTGCTGAAACACGGTGGAGGTAGTATCATGGTTTAGGCCTGTTATGCTGAAACACGGTGGTGGTAGTATCATGGTTTAGGCCTGTTATGCTGAAACACGGTGGTGGTAGTATCATGGTTTAGGCCTGTTATGCTGAATCACGGTGGTGGTAGTATCGTGGTTTATTCCTGTTATGCTGAAACACGGTGGTGGTAGTATCATGGTTTAGGCCTGTTATGCTGAAACACGGTGGTGGTAGTATCATGGTTTAGGCCTGTTATGCTGAAACACGGTGGTGGTAGTATCGTGGTTTATTCCTGTTATGCTGAAACACGGTGGTGGTAGTATCATGGTTTAGGCCTGTTATGCTGAAACACGGTGGTGGTAGTATCGTGGTTTATTCCTGTTATGCTGAAACACGGTGGTGGTAGTATCATGGTTTAGGCCTGTTATGCTGAAACACGGTGGTGGTAGTATCATGGTTTAGGCCTGTTTTGCTGAAACACGGTGGTGGTAGTATAATGGTTTAGGTCTGTTATGCTGAAACACGGTGGTGGTAGTATCATGGTTTAGGCCTGTTATGCTGAAACACGGTGGTGGTAGTATCATGGTTTATGGCACGGTGGTGGTAGTATCATGGTTTATTCCTGTTATGCTGAAACACGGTGGTGGTAGTATCATGGTTTATTCCTGTTATGCTGAAACACGGTGGTGGTAGTATCATGGTTTAGGCCTGTTATGCTGAAACACGGTGGTGGTAGTATCATGGTTTAGGCGTTATGCTGAAACACGGTGGTGGTAGTATCATGGTTTAGGCCTGTTATGCTGAAACACGGTGGTGGTAGTATCATGGTTTAGGCCTGTTATGCTGAAACACGGTGGTGGTAGTATCATGGTTTATTCCTGTTATGCTGAAACACGGTGGTGGTAGTATCATGGTTTAGGCCTGTTATGCTGAAACACGGTGGTGGTAGTATCATGGTTTATTCCTGTTATGCTGAAACACGGTGGTGGTAGTATCATGGTTTAGGCGTTATGCTGAAACACGGTGGTGGTAGTATCATGGTTTAGGCCTGTTATGCTGAAACACGGTGGTGGTAGTATCATGGTTTAGGCCTGTTATGCTGAAACACGGTGGTGGTAGTATCATGGTTTATTCCTGTTATGCTGAAACACGGTGGTGGTAGTATCATGGTTTAGGCCTGTTATGCTGAAACACGGTGGTGGTAGTATCGTGGTTTAGGCCTGTTATGCTGAAACACGGTGGTGGTAGTATCATGGTTTAGGCCTGTTATGCTGAAACACGGTGGTGGTAGTATCATGGTTTAGGCCTGTTATGCTGAAACACGGTGGTGGTAGTATCATGGTTTAGGCCTGTTATGCTGAAACACGGTGGTGGTAGTATCATGGTTTAGGCCTGTTATGCTGAAACACGGTGGTGGTAGTATCGTGGTTTAGGCCTGTTATGCTGAAACACGGTGGTGGTAGTATCGTGGTTTAGGCCTGTTATGCTGAAACACGGTGGTGGTAGTATCATGGTTTAGGCCTGTTATGCTGAAACATGGTGGTGGTAGTATCGTGGTTTAGGCCTGTTATGCTGAAACACGGTGGTGGTAGTATCATGGTTTAGGCCTGTTATGCTGAAACACGGTGGTGGCAGTATCATGGTTTAGGCCTGTTATGCTGAAACACGGTGGTGGTAGTATCATGGTTTAGGCCTGTTATGCTGAAACACGGTGGTGAAACACTAGGCTTTTGCACCAGGACAGTTTGCCATCATCAAACAAGGAAATTGTTTCTCAATAAATAAGTGATTAAGTCTTATTAATTGGGTTTAATAGGTTTGTCTTTATCTCCTTTTGAAAAAGTCAAATTTATAAAGAAATATTAAACTTTTTAAAGGGTTCACAAACTTTAACAAACTTTAAACTGTACATCATAAATTGTCAGGAACCTCAACCCATAACCAAGTCTATTGAAGGTTCTGGAACGTCTTCACAAGGTTCAAGGCAAGTCTGTGATGATTTAGGCCATGCAGTTAGCACCATGCTAACAGGTGGGGTCTAAGTTATTTGCTTTAGCCATGTAGTTCCAGTGAGAATGATTGCTAAACTGTTACTAAAACAGATTATTCAGGCATTACGGTTCGTATTCAGTAGTGAAATTTGATTTTAGGCCCTATTCATGAAGAAATATAGAAGATTCCAAATGGATCAGAAGCTGGGTTCAGAAAGTGCAGGACAGAACCAGCTGCTATTAGGGCTGTAAGCTGTAATAAACCCAACCCAACCCAACCCAATTTTTTATTTTTTTTTGTGTTGGCCAGAACAGTGTGGAAATACCGACGGTATGGGTGGATCGATAGGCTATAGAAGGGTTGCCATTCGTTTTTCCCTATCTTAATTTCTCTCTATCTCTATCAATCACTCGCACTCTCGCTCTTTTTTTGTGCTATCTCACTCTCTTCGTCTCTCTCTTACTCTCTCTCCCTCTCTCTCTGGCTGAGGAGATTTCATATGGGCGGTAAGGTCAGCTTATCGTCAAGCTAAATGCCAATGTAATTATTAGAGTCTGGAGACAGTGAGATGAGATGATGTCCTGCAGCATAACACCATATTTAATTAATAAATGTCACCCCCACTGTGTGTGTGTGTGGGTGGGTGTGTCTGTGTGTGTGGGGGGGGGCAGGGCAGAGCTGACACTTACACAAGCTTGTACAAGCACGAAAGAATGTGAGAGCTAGGTGTCCAGGCTCTATATGGTGTCTTATATAAGATGCTGTGGAGTTTTAAGGCTACTATGTATTAACCAGGCTCGTTGGTGTTAGGAACTCCAAAGTACTAGGTCATTATTTTGGGTACCATGATGGTGAGTGCCACAACATAGGAAAATACTGCATAATTGGCAAATTATTTGGCATGGCAAAGTGGTAGAACATATTCACTCACTCACTGTCTATGTAATAACTGCAATGGCACATTCAAAATACACATGCAAATACACTCATCAGTTTGGTGGGTAGGGTTGGCATTGTGAGACATGCAAATGATTTAAGTTTCATGCAGTGTAAGTGAGGATGGGCCTTTGCGCTATGCATTACTGGCAACAGCCACAATTGGTAGACATTCAGCGAGCAGTGATGCCCTCCATGAGTCCTCCTGTTAGTGCCAGCACCATTGTCAGACGGCTGCACAACGC
Source organism: Prochilodus magdalenae (assembly GCA_024036415.1). Classification (NCBI taxonomy): domain Eukaryota; kingdom Metazoa; phylum Chordata; class Actinopteri; order Characiformes; family Prochilodontidae; genus Prochilodus; species Prochilodus magdalenae. The sequence goes on from JAMWET010003263.1 coordinate 227,358, forward strand.
AGGACTGTTATGATACATTTATCATCATTCATTGTTCCTGCTCACCTTTATCTTCCCTCCCACTTGCACTGCAGTCACACACTTCCTTCTGGGTGCAGCTAGTCTTTTGGTGAGGAGTGTATATTTCTATAAGAGGTAAAGGTTTGATCTCTGAGCTTCTGGTAAATTGCGCCTGTTCCTCACAGGCCCGGAGCAGTAGCTGTGCTCCACATGTGTTTTCTGACCTTTTTTTTTCCTCTTCATTAGTGAGCCTCAAACTGTGTTTCATTTCTTGCGATCTACAGCAGCTTCCTGAATTCTAATGAAGATTAATCACTATTATGAAGCAGAGAAAAGAACAGTCTTGCTGACGTCTGCTGTCTTATCCAGAACATAATGACCTGCGGGGACAAACACAGGCACACATACACCTGAGTATATATAGGTCAGTGGCAAATACGTTTTGTCAAGATCAGATGGTTAAATAAGATGATGTGCATTTGTTTACCTGCATATACTGTACAGGCTATTTTGCATTTATGTTTATATTGGGTGTTAATATTAATATCCACCTTTAATATAGGTTAGCAATATCAAAGCTTTTAAGTGCCCGTTTCATCTAATAAAACCAGCTCCAGTTGATTTACAGGTTGTGCTACCTTAGTCTAATTTCAGATTAGGCAGGCACCTGCTTAAACGCTCATAGAAAGCTTGAGATCACACTGTTAGTAATACACATGCTCATGGATCTCGTGGGGTCGCACCACCGGACATGGTAAACTGAACCGTTCTGAACACAATAACTCAAAATTTCTTTTTTTTAAAATTTTTTATGAAAGGGCTGCTGACCTTGGCATTGCGCCATGAAAGTCATTATTCATGATGCAATACCTGGCCCCTCTTTTGTAATAGCATGTCAAAATAAAAGTCCTTGTTTTTGGTTTCGCTGCCTGGCAATTGAAATGAGAACTTTCAGAGAACACTTTTACCTTGTTAAGGTGTGTAGTTTTAAAGTTGCCGTAGTTTGACAAACTGATTTATTTCGGATTTTGGAGGCAAAGAAAAGCTAAAATAAATTGTATATGAATGCACTGGGATGTATTACATAAAGAGGTGTTTCTGAATTATGTAATATATATATATATATATATATATATATATATATATATATATATATATATATATATATATATATATATATATAATGTTTTTGTTTGTATTGAAAAACACCATCATCATCACCTACCGGCAAGCTTGGCACTCCGTCACACAGACACGCAGACGGCTAAATCAGTAAAACTGTACCACACTGAAACGTTCTTCTCCAGTCTAGCTTGTGAAGGTGGATCGGGTCTATCAGCTTGCTCTACCTGACTTTCAGGATCCGACTCTGAGTTCAGACTGAAAGAGCAGAATCGATAGACTTCACAGAATAAAGATGATAAACTAGTAAACCTTGTAAAAGACCTCAGACTAGTATGAAACCACCAGTAACCGAGCAGAACCAGGGAATCGTGATGCACACGATCACGTGAATACTGTGATACAGTAATGTAATGCTGTTTGCTGTTAGAGTTCAGCAGGGAGGTGTTGTAGCTCCGGTTAGTGTTAGTGTTAGTGTTGAGCTAGGTTCAGCCGGATGTGGCTCCTCTCATTAAAATTCCCTGTGACATACTGTTCAGAGATACCACCTCACACGCACGCAATCACACCTGAACATCACCCCATCAGGAGACGGTGGGCTGAGCGAGATGACTCACTCTGGGTATTTTTATAACCTCTGATAATCTAATATTTATGACTTTACACACTTCTCTCTCTCTCTCTCTCTCCCTCTATTTCTGAGAAACTCTTCTTTTTCTCTCTCCTCTTTCTCTCTCATCTCTCTCTTCCTTCACACGTATCTCTCCTCTTTCTTTCTCTCTAATCTCCCCCTACTCTTTCTCCTCTTTCTCTCATCTTTCTCCTCTTTCACATATACCTCTCCTCGTTCTCTCATCTCTCTCTTTTCTCTCTATTCTATCTCTACTTTCTTCTCTTTCTCTCATCTCTCTCCTTTCTTTCTGTTCTATCTCTATTTTCTTCTCTTTCTCTCTCATCTCTCCCTTCTTTCACATGCATCTCTCTCCTCTTTCTTTCTGTCTAATCTCTCCCTGCTCTCTCTCCTCTTTCTCTCTCATCTCTCTCTTCTTTCACATATATCTCTCTCCTCTTTCTTTCTCTCTAATCTCTCCTTTTTTCTCTATTCTATCTCTACTTTCTCCTCTTTCTCTTAGCTCTCTCCTTTCTTTATATTCTATCTCTACTTTTTCCTCTTTCTCTCTCATCTCTCAGAAAGAGTCAGAAAGAGTAAAGGGACGAGTGGAGAGAAAGAAAGTAGAGAGATGAGAGTGTAAGAAAGAGTAGAGAGAGATTAGAGAGAAAGGAAGTGGAGAGAGATGAGTATACGTACATACATACACATTTCTAATATCTCTCTTCTCTCTCCTCACACACAAAATGTTTCTCTTTCTCTCTCACCCTGCTCCTTTTTCTTTTTCTCTAATCTCTCTATATTCTTTCTGACTCTCTTGTCTTTCTCCTCTTTCTCTCTAATCTCACTTCAATTACTTTCTCTTTAATCTCACTCCTCTTTCTCTCCACTGTCTCTCTCCTTTCTCTCCACTCTTCTCTCTTTTGTTTCTTCTTTCTTTCTTTCTTTCTTTCTTTCTACACTTCTGTCCTCTTTCTTGCCATCCACTCTCACTGTCCTCTCTCTCATCTGTTTTTTTCTACTCTCTCCCCATTCATTTTTTGCACCCTACTCCTTCCTTCCCTTCTCTCCAGTCTTTTCTTCTTTCTTTCTCCTCTCTCCTTTCTTGCTCTGCACTTTCTCTACTCTTTCTTTTTCTCCTTACTCATCTCACCTTTTCTTCTTTTTCTTCCAATTTCTGTACTTTATTTCTCCACTCTTCTCTTTTTCTTTTCTCTCCTCGTTTCTCTCCCACCTTTCTATTTCCTTACTTTATCTTTCTCTTTAAACTCTTCTCTTTTTCTCTCCACTCTCTTTCTTCAGTCATTCTTTTTCTTTCTCTCTGAGCTCTCTCTCCATTCTCTCTATTTCCTCATCTCTTTGAACTCTCTCCTCCTTATCTCCACTCTCTCCTTCTCTGCCTTTTCTCTCTCTCCTATTTTTCTCTCTCACTTTTTAATTTCCTTTCTTTTTTTATTCTCTCTCTAAACTCTCTCTCCTCTTTCCTTATTGCCTACTCTCTTTTTATCTTTCCATTCTCTCTTTCATTTCATACTGTCCTACCTTTCTTTGTTTTTTGCTATCTTCCTTTTGTTTTCTTTTTTCTATCTTCCCCTGTTTCTCTTTCATTTCTTTTTCCTCTCTTTTGTCCTTTCTCTCTTTTGGTTGCTCTGTGCCTCTCTGTCGTTCTGATGAGGAGGTGAGGGCTCTACAGTGATGGTAATGGTGATAGTGAGTGTTATCATGAATAACCTTTTCTGTGCCGGGTCTGTGCTTAATGCGGTCTGCCCTTTTAATTCTGTTTCTGACAGGCTGCTTTAACACTGCTAGACTCAACACCAGCTCTGACCTCATGTGTGTGAGCGTGCCTTTGTTTTTCTACACTTTCAGGACAAAACCAGAGATAGACTGGGCTGCTACAGGGCCACTGTTTGTCTAAGGTGAAAATATAGCATTTAGAAAAGTAATTACACTAAAACTATGGGCTGCAGTTACCTTCACTGTATATGTCAATATATCTGCTGGAGAATTTTATCAGGGTAAGATAACAGTAACACTATTAATAAGTTATTTTTATTATTATTAAGTAATTATCTTAGCTTTACCCTTTAACATTCTCAACAAGAATAAAGAAACTTAATTATCTGTTTGTTTAATAATAATAATAAAGCACATAGTGACTTAAGTAGTGTGCGGTATTTGCTGCTGCACCTCATCACCTGTATATATCCTGTACTGACCGCCAACATCCCTTAGTTCCTACACATACCATCAGGGTTTAGGTGACTGCCAGGATTATCAGTACTTGTGTAGCTGGTATAAGAGATCATAACTGCAATATCTTCATGTCTGTGCAATAACATGTACATTTGTATAGTTTCTTATTGTATTTTTTACTTAACAGTAGAGATTTATTTATTTTCTGTAATTTTGTATTTTGTAACTTGCGTTTTTGTCTACCTTTTGTTCTGGATCTGTTCTGCTGCTAATCTTCTACTTTAACGATGCACTTTGAAAACTGAATTACACTTGTTAGACTTGTTGTGTAAGGTATATTTAATTCTGTTCATTTAAACCTCTAAAACTATAATATGCTGATAAAATAAGCTTACCCGCACAAATTCCACTAAAACAATCCACATTTTAGGAGTGAGTTACATGTGGCTGGCTTCCTCTATAGATGAGAACAGTAAATGTGTATCTATTAGAAAAAAACTGACCTGTTTTTTGGTCTAACATACCTCTGCCGATTGGTAGAGATGGCACAAACAGGTTAAATTAAGTTCAGCACCTGCTTTATTAGGACATAATGATTTAAAATGTGACCTACCAAAACGTTAAGCACAAGGTTAATGTTAGTTTGTGCTAATACATAATAATTTTCAGTATTTCTCATGATGATCATTTTATTGAGCCTGATACTCAGCAATATGCCATGCATGCATCACCATCTCAGTTTATTTTTCTAATTTATTTAAGCACTGCTTTGCACCCAGGCAATTTGCACCCAGAATGGTAATTGACATATTTCAGGTGCCTAGGCTTGCCTGTTTGACACCCCATGTGGTACAAAGTAACCCAATGCAATGCAAATGTAGCGTTGGTGTATACCACCCAAAAGCCACACAAAGTGCTTTGATATATACAAGATAACACTGCACAACTCATACAGGTGTGGACGTTCTCCTGAGGTAATGCCACTTCATAATCAGTTTACATACTCCTGTCCCCTTTGGCACATAAGTGTAAGCACATCCCAGCATGAGAGCAGTAAAAACCTTGTTTCTTAAACTTCTATTAAAATGAACGTGTGTTCCCTTTCTCATGTCAAGTTATCGTTTTGGAAATCTAGCATTTAGTTACAACAGCAGTGCAATGAGCTTATTTTCAAATATGTGTTTTTCAATGCTGTATCAGACCTGCACTGTTTGA
>JAMWET010003263.1:237500-245000 GCA_024036415.1 Prochilodus magdalenae
TTTCTAAAAAACAAGTTGTTCCAAACGGACCATTACCCAAAACTATACAGCTGACAGAGTCCTGTGGGCAGAATTTGATCACTGATGAAGGTATAGACGGAGATATTAGCCAACCTAATAGGGACTGTTTGCCCTTGGTGAACAACAGCAATCAGTCAGAGTGTTGGATGTAACCACAACCAATAGTACAGCACATTTCAAATTGAAACTGTAAAGCATGCATCCATTCACCACAGGCATGCTTGGCCAATGATGATGAGTTTAAATATATAAATTCCCATACCTAAAAGTCTTGGGCAAAAGCACACTGCCACCGCATGCATGTAAAATGTCTGGATAGCACTTACAGGACATAAATCAAATTGGTCTTATTATCTTAAAAAATGATCTTACAGAATTCTGCTTAATAATAATCAGAGTAGCCCCAGTAAAGATCTGGGTATACTGACATCATTTTCCCATTGGCAGGTGAGGGTCCTATGGCATTACCTAGTGCTTTGGAGAGAGCCTTGCAAGCCAGTACTGGGTTCCAGAGGTTACCACTGTGTGCTCCATAAAAGACCAGTGTGATATCTCAGTGTCATAAGTGCTCCACCGAGTGCTACGGAGAGCTCTGGTTTATTAACACCTACCCTCATCTTCCCACCCCAAAGCTAATTTGTCAGAGTTTGCACCCACTACTGGAGGTGAACCTGTTTCTGTTTTACGGGTCTGCTCCAGTTCCTGTTGCTGCTCTGCAGGCTGTTCCCGTGCTTGCTCCGCAGGCTGCTATAGTTCCTGTTCCTGCTCCTGCTGTGTGGGCTACTTTGGTTCCTGCTTCACGCAGGGCTTCTCTTCCAGTCCTCCAGGCTGTTCCAGTGCTGGTTCTCCAAACAGCTTCAATGCCAGCTTCCTGTTCTAATCTGGTGCTGGCTTCCTAAACTGCTGTTTCTCCTGTCTCAGCTTCCCATTTCAATCCGGTGCTGGCTTTCTGAGCTGCTGCCAGCCCGGCCCCTGTCCCCACTGTTGGTCCAGTTGATGGACTGCCCTTCCCTCTAGACTTTCTGCTGGTTGTGTCCTTCCGCCACCTGGTTCGGACCTACCCAACCTTGCACTTCAGAAGCTTCACAATCTCTTCACTCTCTGCAGAGACTCCACCTGGACTCACCCTAGCTCCACCCACTTTCCTCTTACCTACATCTGACCCCTTGTTTGCAGAGCCCCTGTGTTACGTACGTTAGCCGTGTTCCTACCGTGTTCTTGTCTCTGGGTTTGACTCCGGGTTGGTTGATTGTTGGATATGTCTCTGATGCTGCCTGTCTGTGTTTTGACCACCACTGCCAGTCTTTGAGTGCCCCTTTTTGAGCCGCTCTACGCATGCAACCTGCCTCAGCCCAAATGCCACGAACGGCTAAGCTAAATGTGTTCAGTTATCCCTCGCACTGACCTGCTGGAGTTTCTCTGTTGTAATTGATAGTTTTTGGACCAGGTGTTGTTTTCTGTAACTTTTCATTTTGGGGTGAAGCGACTTTTGTGTTTTAAAAGACTGTATAAATGATCAAAGAGTCTGTGAATGAATGTCCAGTAAAGAGGAAGCCTGGTTAATACAGTGAAGGAATTTGGGTCAGTATGATGCAATCCAACATCAGACAGCAAGGACAGAGCTTTATGTAGGTAAGAGACAAAAACACACGGCTGAGTGTCTGGACCCAGTATGTCTGGGTCTGTGTGTGATTGCGTATGTGTGTGCGTATAATATATAACATAATGAACATAAATTGCAGTTATGACTTTTAGTTGATCATTAATAGCAATCACTTACAGCCTATACATACTACTCATCAAAAGAGGAGCTGCACCCAGAAGGAAGTGTGGGATTGCAGTGCTATTGGGTGGGAAGATGACGGTTTTATATTTAGACTGATGTGGGTAATATTTACTGAGCCACACATACAGAAGGAGCGTCTGAGTTTGGCGTTGGGTTACCATGTTTGCTAACGCAACATGCAGACCTCTCAGCATGGAGCTGTAGAGGTTCCTAATGGTGTCCTGTGATAATCCATCCCATACAGCTTAAATATTCTCACACAGCTCCTGCCGACTGTGTGGTAGGGGGTGGAGTGACGCCAGTTCTTCTAGACGTGTGACGCATGACAACAAACCATTTATGGTGCCTCCACACACGGATGCGTTGGCCGTCTCCACCAAGACATATACAGGACTCGCCACTGAAGATGACCCGCTGCCATTCTGAGTCACTGTGTTAAGGGGAGTCGTTGTAACGGTCTGCCTGCATGTAGTCCTGTGTCATGCAGTTGTCTGCTAATGGTGCTGGCACTAACAGGATGACTCATGGAGGACATCACTGCTAGCTGAATGTCTGTAATCGTGGGTGTTGGGTCAATTGTGGGTGTTGATAATAGTTTCACAATGGCAAACCTACTTACCAAGCTTCATTCCTGTTGGTTAATCCCTTCTGGCAACAACTATTTATGCAACCATTCTTTTGATAATAAGTGTATATGCTTCATACATTGTTGCTGTCCATAGAAAAGCAAGTATCTCCAAAATGGCAACTTCGAAGCAATTTCGGGCCTGTTCTGTCCATCCACTGCTCTTGAAATAAATAGACAAATGCTTTTCTTTGGACAGTGACGATATATAAGTATCACCTGTGAGTGAGTCATAAAATCATAAACAAAACCCTGTAAAATCTGTCACAGTCACAAAGAATCAAACACCAGCGTAATAAATAAATGCCAGGATAGCCGTAACAGTGAACAGTAAGTGTGGTAATAGTGCAGTTATACACTTTACATTAGCTGGACTGCTACACTGTGTGTTTTGCCTCTCAGGCTTATGCCTTATGCCTACGACCCAACACAGGAGTGACATTATCTCCTTCTCACGCATTAATACACGTGCGTGTGTGTATGTTAGGAACATCCTGTCTGGATGGTTTAGCTGCTTCAGTCTGCCTCCATTTTCATTCAAAGCCAAGTAAACTTTATTTAATATTTCATCAGGCACATTACCTCAGTTTCATTCTCTAGAGGAACGCCAGAGTCATACTCAGCCGTTCACACATCCGCACACTTCAGGAATCTCTCTCTCCCTCTGTTTCTCTCTCTCTCTCTGTAATCGTTCCCTCTCTCCCCTCTCTCTTTCTCTCTCACGCTCTCGGTTTCTCTATCATCACTTCTCTCTCTCTCATTCTCTCTTTCTGTAATCGCTCTCTCTGCAGTCTTTTTTTCTCTTTCTCTCTCTCTTTCTCTTTCTCTCTCTTTCTCTCTCCGTCTCTCTCATCCCCTCACTTTCCTTCTCTCTCTCACACATAATCTGTTTGTCACTCTTTCTCTCTCTCTCTGTGCTTTCTCTCTCTCTTTCTCTTTCTCTCTCTATTCTTTCTCTCTTTTTTCTTTTTTTTATTCCATTTTCTTCATGCACTTCCTTTCTGTTCATTTTTACTTTCTTTTTTTGTTCAATTTGTTTCTCTTATGTCTTTTTTCATCCTCACAATGGTTTCATATCTAGTGCTGATTTAGAGACAAATCTTGTACACACACACACACACACACAGCCATAGAAGCCATTATATTGACCATCACGACGGCCACAGTAAGGAATGATGATGGAAGGGTCAGTTTAGATCAAATAAATCTTTATGTTGAATTCTGTGCTGCTTTAACCGTTCCAGGATGTAAGAATCTTTCCACTTTGGCTTGTGTTCTCGTAGCTGGTTTGTGTCCTGTTTGCAGCACCGCAGGGCTTTCTGGTGATCTAAGCCCATTACCGGCACACCAGCGATGAAATATAGAGGAGCACTGTTCCCTCCTGCCTTTGCTGGAGGTCAACTGGGGACACACACAGTGATTTAACACACATACAAACACGCTCACACACACGCGCGCGCGCGCACACGCACAGACAGCACTTTCAGCAGCGCTCCTGCAGTCCCAGAGACTTCAACTTGTTCTCAACTTTCCTGTGAAAAGAAATCTTCTTCCTGAACAACAACCAGTTACAACACTGAGCATTTCTCTAACAAACGTCTCCTACCAATGTGTGATGCGCAGCTAAAAACAGGAGCAGCAGCTATACGTGAGTCCTTTGCTCCATGTTTATATATAGCAGTGTGTCATACAATGTCTGAACCCACATAATCAAGTTTGAGGGTTGTTAGAAAATCATGTCACATCTCTGCCGTCGCTGTGGCACGAACCGCAGATGGAGGGTTTGCGTCGTTTACAGTTGCTCAGAATCGTTCTAATACTGTATGTGCCTTTGATCAAGGTGCAGTAATGGCCAGATTATGAATAAATGAAGAAACGAATAAATGAATGAAACTCGCTGATTTGCATGGTGCACTTATGAACAGAGGTCTGCTCTGATTGGCTGGTTTAGAAGCAACATGTCCAAACAGACACAGACAGGAAATACTCACTACGAAAATTGGAATTTAAGAGGATCTGACTTCAAACCACACAGTATTAAAAGATTCTTAAAGATGTGGGAGTTGACTTCCTGTTTGCCAGCTTGTTTTGTAAATTGTCCAATCCATCTTAAGTGTTCTCTCTGCTTTTAAGGTGTGACATTTGATTTAGGAGCTGGTGAAAGAGGTCCAACTTCAGCCTTGTTTGAAGATAAACATCATTCATGCCCGCTGAGAAATAATGACAGGAAATGGCATGAAAGTGCCGGCATTACCTTCACAGCCTGGGATGGTAGCTTTCTGCATGTATACCTGCCATTGCTGTGCTGCTGTTGTTTCTGTTGGGCTAGAACTTGAGCTGGTATGTTCGGAGCATCATGTCAGATGGAGTCAGGATTTTTAGATAGCAGTCTAGGATTTTAGGATTTTCGGGTTTTTTCTCCTGTTGTTTACAAACAGATTGACCGTATTTGAAGGAGGTTCACAGTATGTCAGTTCTATGTAGTCTTCTTATTCAAGTATGACAAAGCTTTTCATTCAGTGACACCTTTAAATCCCTATTCAGTTATTCATTACACTGTCACAGTATCGCAGGAGATCAGGGAGAAAATATACAGGACTACAATTCAGAAAGAGTCAGATAAACAATACAGCCGCTGAGTCTCATTTACAGGGCTGTGTCCTTACGAAGCACCTGTTTTTCAGCCTCATACGTCATAAGCACTGTCCAGTTCAGAAGAGTGTGGAGGGTCCTTGAAATGCAGCTGAGAAATGGCTGAATTCTAAGGATGCACCGAAGTATTCAAGTTTGGCAATGTACATACAGTTTATTCTATGGCTGCTTTAACTACATTAGCCTCGGGGCTTCAGTGCAAAACAAGAATAGACGCAAACACCAAACATGTCTTGGCTGATAGACTACATTTGACATAAGGAGAGAAAATGGAGTTAATTGGATTTTTTGTGGAGCTGGAGATGATGTCATGGTCGGGAAAATGTTGCTCCATGTTCTGCCTCAGTGAATACGTACTAACTGACTGTGCAACGCAAATGCAATTCCTTTACTTTTTTGTGCAGGGCAAAGTCATATATGCAACAGTGGTAGCATTATTGCTATTATAAAAATAATTATTAATTGTGAAAAATTACATTTTTTTTAAGTTAATCTCAATTAATCACATTAATCATTGTTATTCATCTGACCATAACCATGACCTGAACTTTTTGGTAGAGCACATGTTGAGTCACTACACCCTAATGAAGAAGGTGTTGAACTAAACCTGATTATGACATCTCCACCAATCGGAAGAGGCATGTCAGGCTAAAAAAACTCCACTACAGGTCACTGAGTCTTTCAATAGATATGCATTTACTGTTACCATCCACAGAGGAAGCAAGTAACAGTACATCACTTCACACATGTGAACTGTTTTTGGTGGATTGTTTTTGAAGGTGAGGTTATTATTTTCAGCATATTTTAGTTTGAAAGATTTTGATGAGCAGGATTTTGTAAAAACAAAGCAAAAAGTCTACAAAGGATAAAAACTATTTATGAAAAACATGCCTTACCAAACGTGTTTCCTTATGTTAAAGGTTTCTATGGCAAAGTAATGGACACTTATCATTAAAAGAATAGCTGCACCCAGAAGGAAGTGTCAGATTGTAATGCTGGGAAGGCAGTATTTATTGAGCTACACATACAGAAAAATGGCATATTGAAACCGGCAGTGAAACAACAGAAACAAAAGGGAAAGATAAACTAAAAAAAATAACATGAAAGAAACAATAGACAACACAAAACAAACAAACAGAACAAAGTGCAGAATACTGGGCAAAACAACAAACAAGAAGTGTATGTATATCATACACATTATTTGATGCTCCTCTATCACTCTGGTCTTAGAGAGCTTTACCCTGCTGATCTCCCACCATTACTGATAAACGTCTTAAGGAAGCCACCGCTGCTGCTGCTATGATTTAGGAGCATTTTGCGCATTTCAAACATGGTTTCTTCTTGTTTGGTGCTGGGCTGGACGTACACAGGCACAACAATCTCCATCCAGGCCATTAATTAATCGTGCCAGTCCATCTTGCATGCAGACAATGTGCTGCATTGATTTAACTACATTCAGATATCTGTGTAATTTCCACATGAGTAGGACATCAGCCTAGCTATTGCCAGGAGTAAGAAAACTGGAACACAAAATTATATTGGCTTAATTTAGTTCATTTGTGTGGAAATAGTGCACAAATAAAATTAAATGCCATTATGTTTTTAGTGTAACCCCTACCTTGTACTTCCACTCACTGGCCACTTTATTAGAAACACTCACCTTGTACTTTCTACCTTGTAATTCCACTCACTGGCCACTTTATTAGAAACACTCACCTTGTACTTTCTACCTTGTAATTCCACTCACTGGCCACTTTATTAGAAACACTCACCTTGTACTTTCTACCTTGTATTTCCACTCACTGGCCACTTTATTAGAAACACCCACCTTGTACTTTCTACCTTGTACTGCCACTCACTGGTCACTTTACCCGAAAGTCCTACCTTGTACCTCCACTTACTGGCCATTTTTTTAGAGACACCGCCCCTATTTCTTCCACTCACTGGCCATTTCATTAGAAGTGGACTACCACCCAGAAATATCCTTCACCATTCATAAAGGACTAAAGGATGGCTAACACATACTGTGCAACAACTTCTTTTGTCTCTGAAGGGGGGCTACAGGAGAGGGGTTTCTGATGAAGTGGACAGACAGTGCGTAGTCTACTTGGGTTCTAATTTGGTGCTTTTACTGTTTAATTGCAATTTAGCTTCTACTGAATTGAACAAGAGGGAATTCTGCTTCAAAGCCCCTTTAATTTGGAATGAGTTTCAAAAACAGCCAAATGAAAGTATTTAATGTTGCTTCATCAGTTCAAAGCTTCTCTGCGCAATAAGCTCACTTGGGTGTGAATATACTGATGAACACGGCTAGTACTTTTACTGGTGCACCTCCCTGCATAACTAATAGTAAAGTAAAATATGTCATGTATAGAAATTTCCAGCCATCAGCCTCTTAAAGTGATGTTCTGGTGGT